>PVJD01006572.1:0-96332 GCA_004026545.1 Mormoops blainvillei
GCCCCGTAACAAGATTCATAGCACCGTGACATTATTTGGGGGATGGGCAGGGTGTGCGTATGGAAATCTGTCTTCTGAAACACTGTACTTTGTGAGAGAGAACATTGAGGCTACAAGATAGTGATGAGTCATTAGGACGATGGTGTAACACCCACCTTCTCTTCAGCTATCCTACCAAACCCTGAACGTTCTCTTAATTTAAGAACCAACTTACAGCGTTTCATTTTCCTTTGGAAAATTATTCTTTGATTTCAGTGGCATGGTCAAGCACTCTACACTGTCACACATTGGTTTTGACATTTTTTCTCCATTCACCAGATCTATTACTATTAATGTCCTACAACTAAAATGTGCAGGCTAGTCTCTCGAGCTTTCTCACAGTATGTCCATCAAGGCCTCACCTGAGTTCAGCCATTTTACTCTCCTTCATCGTTTGGCACCCTTGGCACAGCTCCTAGCCCGTTTTTCCCTGGAGAAGTCGAGGCACGCCTCAGTCTGAAAGGGAGAAAGCGTGTGTCCTCTCCGTGGTCAGCACTGCATCCAGTAGCATGTCTGTGTTGCTCAGTTTCCTTAACTGGCAAGTGTCTCTACCCCTGTGCTCTGGACTCCGGGCACTGCCCAGATTGGAGAAGGAATAGAGAACTCCTGGGGCGATCTGGAAGACTCTGAGAAGGAAGACGAGGAGGAAGGTGGCAGTGACGAAGCCATCGTCCTCGACGGTGTGGGAGTGGACACAGGTGTGGAAGTCCCCTGCGCTGGGAGCCGGGGTAGGCACTGCGTCATGGCTTTTATTGTGATGCATCACACACTGTATATTATGTGCATGTAAAGATGTAAGTTAACATGTGCTGTCATATGTGTATATATTCTGTCCCCGTTTATAGGTTGATACCCTAAAATAGGAACCTTATTTTTATATATTAGCACTTTCTGTTTTTAGAGGGGTGAACTATTTTGATTTAAGTTTGAACTGAACTATTGGAGGTAAGTGCACTGTTCCCCCCAGTTCTTTTCTAAAGGAATATACTTTGTGGAGTAGTGATAGCTCTTTGGTGTGTACATATAGTCGCCCTTTTAATTTGAGACTATTCTGTTCTTTTTTTTGTTTTATGTAGATCTGTTTGGACCACGATTAAGGTGGTTTCTTAAAGGTCTTATCCCTGCGTGCTGCTTTTTCCACACACAGTTTCTAGACTGAAACGTAAGCCCATAACATGATGTGTTACAGAAGCGTGCCCTCTGAGTAGCACGTTTGGCGCGTCAGAAGCCCTGCGCCTACACTGCCGGGCGCGGCTCTGCTGGCGGCCACGCGCAGCTGTTGAGCGCCTGGCCCGTGGCTTCTGTGACTGAGAGCTGGAGTCTACACTGTAATTCTGGTTAACAGGGAAGTTAAATGGCCACATGCGGCTACCACGTGATAGCGGTAGCAGTACAAAACTGGGATTACCTGGAGTACGGGTGGGTCTAGGTGTTCCTTGCCTTCTGAAGGCCATAGTGCTGGAGAAACCGCTTTTGCCTGTGGCTACTTTTTCTTTTAAGAAAACAAGAAGCTGACCAGGAGTAGCTACGTAGTGGGCACAGCGATTCCAGGAGGAGGGCTCTAGGCGTGGGCTCGGGGAGCAGCACTCCGGAGTCTGCACTGCCCAGGCCTCTCGAGGTCGAGACCGGGACTCGCCCGCAGGCCCAGCTGAGCCTGCGGGGTTCCTGCCGGGAAAGAACCCCAAGGGTCAGTCAGGGCCTTTACTCGCCTTCCCAGAGCTCACGCTGCTGGACGCCACTCGCCCCCATCTCCGCCACGCACACACTTTGCATTTACAGCCCGTGGGCTGCCTCTCCCGGGACGGGAGCGGAGCTTTCGGCTTTTTGTGTGATCACGCGTACATCGGCCAGTCTTTAAGTGCTACATAGAATCCCGTGGTGTTGAATGCCCCTCGTTGGTTTGGTCATTCCCTCATTGACAGTAACTGTATGTCGACACCGTTTTTTCACTGTTTCAGTGTCACAGTGAGCAGCCTTGCACTAGTCTCTATATATTTGTGAACTGTTTTTCTAAGATTAATAAGGTTCATAGCTAGGACCTTCCATTGTTAGCCTGAAGAGGAATATTTCTAACTGAATAGTAAAGGTAGACCTAAGATAATGGGTAAAGTCTTTCTAAAGCATATGAACAAAGGTAGAAACTGAGAACTCAAAGTATAAAGAACTGATAAACCAACAACCAACTGGGAAAAGGGTTAATTCACATTATATACCATTCGTGAAAGCTCAAGAGATACAAAGATACAAAGTAATTCTCAAATATAAATGCCAGCACTGGCAAGGCCGTGTAGGAATGCCTTCCTCATACACTGCTTCTTGGAGTGTAAATTAGAACAATATTTCTGGAGGGATTTGGCAAAACTATTTTAGAATATATGCGTCTTTTGACCCAGCAATTGTGCTTCTAGGTATTTCTTTTCCAGTGTTGCTTATAATAGGGAGAAATTAAAATTTCAATTTTCAAAATCAGTTTCTAAGAGAAACTGTGGTACCTCTTTGAGGGCACAGTTGGGTCAGCATGTTGTTTGGTTTCCAAACTGGCTCTGCTCGGCGCTGCATGTTGTGTGCCTGTAAGGGGCATAGCTCCCCCTAACTTCCTGTTAGGGTGTGACCAAACGATAATGTGATTAAAGAACGTTTGGGGAATAAAGTACATACTGTGTCAAAGCTTCAGGGAGTTACTCGAGGGAAGGAAAGAAACAAGTAGGTCCACCAGCCTGCACCCAGCGTGGCCTGGGCTGTTTGTAGGAAATAGTTTTCAAATTGCCCACATGGAAACCAATAAAAGGAAACGTCCATGGAGAACGAAGGCTGACCTCAGAGATGCTGCGGGTTTTCCCTCACAGTACAGCAAGTCACATTTTTTTGGTTCCCCAGGAAATTAAACAATGTACATACCTTAATTAAACAACGCTTTATTGCAAAAAAAAAAAGTGCTGGCTACCACCTGAACCAGCTAGAAAAAGTGCTGACAGACTTGCTCGACTCAGGGTTGCCCCAAACCTTCAATTTGTAAAAACACAAATGATCTAAGTGCAGCAAAGTGACGCGCAGTGAACGAGGCCTGCCTGTACTTACACTGCCTTCTGAATGTTTCCCTAAAGATGCCCCTATAGTGCTGTCAGACAGCGAGGAGGAAGACACGATCATCCTAGAACCAGGCAAGAGTCCGAAGAAGATCAGGTAACAGTTTCTGGTTTCTCTGGTTCTATTCTCATCTTGCCCTACTGTAAACAGAGAGACACCTTTCATTAGGAATCCAGCTGCTCTTTGGTTGCTTCAACCTGAGTTTTATAAACACTAGCACCTATTTCTATAAAACTGCTTGGATGCCTTTCAGAGTCACTGCATTTCACTCGTAGTTGGTGAATGTTATATCCTACTGGGGGGGGTGGGGAGTAAGGCCTCCTGTTTTTGTGGTTCCAGAGTTTAATAAGCACAGTGGGGTGAGTCACCCAGGGAATCAGCTTCTAGTACCGACACTGTTAGCAAACTGTTAATTTACTTTATTTACAGAACACAGACCAGCAGTGCAAAACAAGAAAATGCACCAAGTAAAAAGCCAGTGAAAAAGAGAAAAAAGAAGAGACCTGCTAATTAAAGCCCATGTGGTTGTATTTGTGTATATAATTATTAAAAGGATATTTATTTAAGTGCTAGCAACCTTGGGTATTTTTTATTCACAAATCCATTATAAAATCTAGCCATTTCTTTATATAGTTTTTACATTGTTTTTAATGAACCTTCTGGAGAACTTAACAGATTTTAAATAATTGCCACTTTAGTAAAGTATAAACGTTGAGGAGTGAAGAAACATTTTCTTAGAATGTCCAAAGAGCTCAGAGTCTAGGGTCATCGTGACCCCAAACAAGCACTTATTCCAGATATGCTTCAGTTGTGCGAGTCAGCACATGGTCTAGATGCTTAGGAAAATAAAGGTCAGAACTATGGCCTGTTTTCCTGAAACTATAAAATATAGTTAATTTTTTTTAAACTTTAGAAGCCTTCTTAGTCCCCATAGGAGAAATTAATTTTTCTGAGTGAAATCCTGAAGTCAAATTTTTACCTCAAATTAAATTTGACTTACAAAATCCAAGTTTTCTAAATCAATTTATTAATTCTTATTCTTATCCTGACAGCTGGCATCATTAATACTTTAACAAAACCACTTAAAATTAGCCATATCTAAGATAGGTACATGTACAAAAGATATACAAATTAAAACCACTTTAAAAGTAAGATACCATAATTTGTACTTGACAATAACTTTCGTATTCAGAAATGATTGTAAAGACCTAAAAAACGGCACCCTGTCCTTGGAGTCAGATCTTAGAAACAAGGGCAGCCTTTCGCTGTTACACCTGTAGTGTCTCTGGCGGGACGAGGAGGGAAACGCCATGGTACCTGTAACAAGGAAAAAGCCCATTTTTAGTAAACCTTCATTGAGAAGTGCTATCTTGGTCCACATCTGATTGAGTCAAAGATGAAGAAAGTGTTGTCCCCAAAACACACACACACGTGCCCCATCCCCTGCCCTCCCCTCCCTCCAATACCCCACAGAAACACGGCCTGCTGAGAGAACAGCTTCTGAGGAGGCTGTGCCTGATGTGTGAGCCCTTCAGTGAAGTTCAAATGTCAAGGACCTCTGACCACAGGATAGCCGGGAAAAGCCAGCTTCTTTCAAGCCACCTGTGCTCAGTCTTACTTGGGGTGCTTGTACTTCTCTCTGACTGACTGCTGGGCATGCTGTGGGGCCCCGAGGTAGGTCTGGTGCAGGTCCAGGAGACAGGGCTTCAGGCTTTCCAGGGTGTAGCCCGTCTTCTGCACCAAGGATTCAGGCTGCCGGGGAGGGAGGGAGCAGAAAACCGCTGAGTTGTTTTTAGGAGCAGACATTGAAGTTCAGAGCTGGCACTGAGCTTGAGCTCTATTACAATTCAGGACTAGCACCAACAGGTCCTTCCGGCTGGCTCAGGCCAGCATGCCATCGCTTTTATGCGGACATGGACCAGTGTTACTCCTTTCCCTGCAGCTGGCCGGATGGGCGGGATTCCTTAAGTACACCATTCAAATCTGAGTGATGACTAAGCTTTCTACCTGACACACTGAAACAGTGTCGAACAGTTCTTCCAGGTCAGCACACCTGGATAACAATGAGCGGCCGTACAGAACAGCCACAGAACTTCTCTGGCCCAAGCACTGCAGGCGCAAGGCTGATGTGGAGATACAGTACGTACCCAGCTCTGTCCTGTGACGGTGTAGAGTGCTAGGTGAAAGGCCGCTCCAGCAATGACCGAGGGCAGATACTTGAGGTACGGGTCAGCATCGACCAAACTCAGCTCCCCCAGAAACTGGAACGGAAAGGAACGCACTTGATGCTCACAAGACCTAAAATGCAAGTCTCAAGTCTCTGCCTTCTGACCCCACTTTCTCCTGTAGCCCCATCTTTAGATACAACTACTATCTTAGTGTTTCACCCCATTTTCTTATTCTGTCTTTCCACTTTTAATAACTTTTTTAAAAGGTTTTATTTATTGATTTTCAGAGAGAGGAGACGGGAGGGAGAAAGAGAGGAAGAGAAACATCCACTGGCTGCCTCTTGTATGTGTTCGGCTAGGGACTGAATCTGCAACAGGAATTGAACCGACAACCTCTTCCTTTGCGGGATAACACCCGACCAACTGAGCCACACCAGTCAGGGCTCTTGTAATGACTTTTAAAACAACTCTTCTGGCTACCATTTCCCAAGACTGTAATTTCTGTTATCCTTTGTCAGTGGTAGCCTCTCTTCCATACTGCCCCTTGACGAAAGCTGTGCAATGAAACTGGGGCTTGCCCCAGTGGTACCCAAAGGCTCACTTTAGCAGAATAAAAATAACACTTGCCATCGCCAAACTTTCGACTTTGCTGTTTGCAGGGTGCTGGTGCAGAAAGTACTGGGTGAGGAACTGATTTACTGTTGGGGCAGCCAAGTCAAAAGCGAGGACTTTGAGGACGAGGTGCTCCATTCTGAGAACCTGCTTCTTGGTGTAGGTGTCATCTGTAATGTACACAAATTCTGCTACTTCTGGGGGGTAAATTTCTTCAAACTTTCTGCAATGAAAAAAGTTTTAAGTTGTCAGTCCTAAAAGAGACACAAGCGTGAATATCTCAATTCTGAAATCCCTCTAGCAGACTACATGGAATGAATTCAAAAGCTACACACTCCAGTTGCCTGTTTGCATTGAGAACTGACCATGTCTAGCTGAAACTGGGTAAATGCCAGTTAAAAGACCCAGATTGGTAATGGACTTGAAGATACATCTTGCAGTGCAGTCAAAAGAAAGAAAAGAGAGGCACGAGACTTCCGAAGACAGGAACAATACCAGAGTTCGCCAAGTAACTGAAAATTTAGGAAATTTTCTTAGAAAAATAAACGTTTTATATTTAAGCTTTAAAACTTAGTTTTCATGTCTTAATGGGGAAAAGATAAGATTTTGCTCATATGCCAGAAGGCACTTTTTTAATGGAAGGAACCACACTTTCAATCTTTGTAATCTAGTTTTAGTGTATTAAAATGTAGCCGTCTACATGTTCATTCAACAATGGGTACCCTGGGATCCAGATCTGGAAAAATTATGTCCTAAATTAGAAGAGTTTCATCCACACCTGTCACCACTGAGGTAGCCACCGACTCTCTGCCTCGTGTAATGTTAGGTCACACTATTAAAAACCAAGTTTCTTCCCTACAGAGAAAGGTACTGATCACTTTGAGCCCAACAAGCAAGCTGACTTACGAGGCCAGCAGCATAGCAGCAGTGCCCACAAGCTGAAGCTTCCCTCTCAGCACGGACATGGATGAAAGGAACCTATCGATGTAGTTCACAGCCAAGTGCAGGGTCTCGTTCTGTAGTTTATATTCTTCGCCTACTTCAACTAGCCAGTCCACGAGAATAGCCCTCATACTGTTGGTGATGTCTGGCTGTTTCTTCATGTAACCCACTTTAGGTTTACATTTAATCTGTTGAGAAAATCACTTAGCATAGTGTTAAACACCACAGTGAGATCATTCTACATTAACAAAGCTGCTATACGCCGGAACCTAAGTACAGCAATGAAGTAATGCACTGGCAGGTAAAAAACGTTACAAATGTCCTCTCACTTTCACTTCACCATGGTGGCTAAGCAGCAGCACAGCAAGTGGACGCTGAGAGCCCTTACCTCCATCTCCCTAAGGTACGTGTGGATGTCCTCATGGTAGTCTGGGACTTCGTTGACATTCACTGGCTTTTCATCTTCCAGTATGATCGACATGTCCATTGTGTGTGGTGACTCTGGGGGAGTTCAAAAGTACAATTGCATTCAGGGTTTAATTTTCTACTTAATAGCCAGAAGCAATGGCCCTTGCAGGGAGTCCCACGCTATCAAAGCATTTATTGCACCCATGACAAATTACATAGAATATTTCACTCTGGTTTGGTATCTCGGTCCACTTAGCTTTAGAATGATTTAATTAACAAGAAAAAGTACTGATCAGCCACTAACAGGAAAATAAGTGTGAGGATCAGGTGTTATGTTAGAGTACCGCTCACCTTCCACCAGAGACAGTGGCACCATGGTTCTGTTAGGACAGGGTTAAAATCCAGGCTCTGAGATGACATGTAGGGTCTGCCCTGAGAGCTTGCAGACCCCGAAGTGTGATATAGTCAAAGCACAATCTGGGCAACAACTATATGCAGGGCTAACACCACGTTCAACAAGTGATTCATCTTTTGTGATTTTAAATTATCTTTTGAAGTAAAAACATCATCCCTTATTCTTTCTCACTTCAAGGTTCACTCTGAGGTTAAAGTTTGTTGCAAATTTTAAATATAAACACCTAAATTATTTCAATTCCAAACGACTTTCCTGCTCCTTCCAGACCACCCCTGACCAAGAGAACTAAAACAAGATGGGGTGTAGTGACCCACGCAGTGACCCCAGAGCCCCACGGCAAAGGCGCGCGCGCCGTGGCCGCAGCCGTCTGGCCTCTGGCCTTGCTACTCCTTTCGCGTGCGGTTAAGTCCAAGTACCCACGGCTCCACTCCCGACTCGCAGAGGCACACTGTTCCTCTCTGGCATCCTAGGATCGCTCAGACTGGTTTCACAGAAACTGAGTGCAAGCCCGGAGGGATTCAGACATCACACAAAGAATCTGCAGCCTCGCATGGCACTGCGTGAGGCGGTACGCACCCAGGGGGTCTTGGGAAGGAATCCAGCTGAAATCTACTTTCCCAATGGTGGGAACATTTCTAGGGTCAGATTAAAATCACTGTTTGAGACCTGGTTAAATTGATGAGATTGGTGGTATATTGGAAGGAGCACCCAAGCAGGATTTGGGTCCTTCTGTAGATCACCGGGTCATGTATTAGCTGTGGGGTCTGAGATAAGGCACACCCTTTAAAACCTGTGGCATCAAACCGAATTCATTATGTAGTATGGATCAGCTAAAATAATGTCTTAAAATGCAAAATATCATTAATCCAACTTACTTAATAATTATGATTAGATTGATTTGATAGAGATGTTTGTTAAAACTTACCAAAACTTCCATCCATTGGATAATCAAGAGGTACCAGTGGTTTTCTCGGTTCAGGTAAAGCAATAGCTGAACTAAATGCCAGGACATCTTCGCATTCTGTCTTTTTAGATTCTCCTGGCCTCTTCCGAGTCTCTTCTTCTGCTTCATCCACATGGATGGTAAATGCAGGCTGTTTACTGTTTGCGTTCCAGGGAGGAACAATGACACGTTCATCGTTTACACTAAGATCCTTAAGGGGTGCAACCTAAAAGGAAACCAATACTGGCTTTGAGCTTATTAAATAGAGTTTTGCTTCCTCCCTATTCTGGGTCTCTCAGCCTCTGCTTTTACTCCCAACTTCTCTATCAGGAAAATAAACTTTCTGGGGCAAAACCCAGGCAAGGAAGTTTGAGTGGTCGAGGAAAAGAAGGGATCTTCCCATTTGTCACATGCATTTATGGGAACATTAGAGAGAGTGTCAAAGTAACTGGAATTATGCAAAACTAATCAAGGCCACAAGAGGGATGGAGTGGCGGAAAGATGACAAGTTTAGGAAAGGGACGGCAAAAACGCTTTCACCCTGGGGTGGAGCAACAGAGCAATTCCGGTAAAATGGCGGAATTTACCGACAGCCAAATATTTTTTATATTCTTTCTTAAAGTAGAGGTAACTTCTCTCTATGAGGAGACGGTAGGAGGTGCGTGTCCCAAAGCAGTGCCTGGGGTTCAAAAGCGAAGAGAAAGGCACGGAGGCGGGTAAAGACCACTCCCGTGGCAGGACTTCGTTTGACCCCATTATCTAGAGAAAAATATCGCAACAGAGCAGACAAGCAGCAAACGCACTATGCTGGCAGGGTCAGTAATGGGAGAACGAAACTACCCCAGTGGCATGCCAGCGCGCCAGAAAACCAGGGATCAAGGGGGCTCCAGAATCAGACCTCCCTAAAAAAGACCAGAGGGTGCTTTCTCGCCCTACTCTGCCTGCTAAACCCATGCAAAACTACCCCTCTTTACCCGTCGCGTCTTGGGCCTTTGCGGCGGCGCTGGACCCCGCTGGTTCCCGGCCTTGAGTACCGCCAGCCCGGCCCGGGTCCGGGGCTGCTGGGCGGGCGACGCCTTCTCGGGGTTGATGTTCTCCTGGTCCTCCTGGGGCGCCGAGCCCGCCTCGCGGGCCGCAGAGCTGCCCAACATCCCTGCTCCCGAGGGCAGGGCGGGATCAGCCTGCGGCGCCAAGCAGCGTGCACTCGGTCCCGCCGACCGGCCCCGCCGGGGAGCGCTCCAGTCGTAGCCGCCTGCTGCAGCCCGGGCCAGCCCGCCCGCCCTCCCGCTCGGAATCGCTGAGAACCGGCGAGGCCGCGGAAGGTGCAAGCACCACCTGGCGTGGAGAGACAAGGACACCCAGAGACCCAGCAAGCAGCCCGCCGGAGCGGCGGCTGGTCCTGCAGTTCAAGTATCCCGCGACTATTGAAATGGACCAATGAAAAGGGCCGGGACCCGCAACGTCACTGGAGCGACACGTCGCGGGCGAATGAAGGCTGCCGCGTCCGCAAACGAGGAGGGGTGGGGCGGGGCAGCCCCGCGGGCGGCGGGAGGGAACTCGCCTGCGCCAGGCATGGGCGGGGCCAGGCTATACGCGGCATTTAACTGGAGCCGCTGGACGCTAAGGGCGAAGGCTGCTCCACCGGGACCTAGAGAAGCTTCCGCAGTGAGCGTCGGGGCACACCGCCTCTTCCCGGGGCCTCCAGGCAGCTTGACCGACTGGCTCCCCGAGGTGTATAGAACCCGCCCGGCCACTCACTGCCGGCTGGCTGGTCGAGTCCCTCAGTGTCTCCCTCCCTCCGTTCTCCCCTCTGCACTGAGAGTATCTATCTACACGGGATGCACTTATCCTTAGGTCTACAGAGCGTGCCTAGCTCGGTTCACGCGGCCACGTTTTAACGGGTTTTCGGGCGGCTGACTATAATGTCACCTCCCATCAGGTGCTTCTTCGGTCTTAGGCTTTTTACTTCTAACGAAGAGGCAATGAATTTGATGAGTTGCCACCTTTAACACTGTTGATCATATATAACAACTAGTGACGCACTACCAGGAATTCAACTAGACAGTCATTAACTTTTATCTAGTTTTCCCCAAGCTGTAGCAGCCAATGAAAAGCGCCCAGTGAAATTCTAGTGACCTAGATATTATTACGCGTTCGTTCCACGTAGAAAGGCAGGCTGTGCCCTGGTCGGGTGCACCAGCAGGTGGCTGGTTCGATTCCTGTCCAGGGCACGTACGGTGGCAAGGGATCGCTGTTTCTCACTCACGTGTTTCTCTCCCTCTAAAATCAATAAACGCATCCTCAGATGAGGATTTAAAAAAGAAGGTTGTTTGATTACAGTGAAATATCTGAGATTAAAATAAAAATCTTTTAGCTATATGTGCCTTTGACAAATTTTCACATTTAATCTGTAACAAGCCTTGCACGTTAATAAATAAATATCATGGTATATATTTAGGAGGCATGATTGTTTTTTCTGACAAATTCATGAGTGTGCCCTTCTTAAAAAGTTTATTTTCCATTATAATCTTTATGCCATTTTAAGCAACCTTTAAATACAATACTCCCCCAAATGTGGATAAATGTGATTTAAGAGTAATGAACAAAATGACCACAGCCTTAAAGTCTTACGTCCCTCTCACATGACCTAAAGGAAATGAGCGGACCCTGGTGCTGAGAAGCCCAAGCAGCACACTCTGTGCTCCCGCCCTGCTCACTGGGAGGCCTGCGCCACGCTACTGGTTCCAGAGCTTCACGTTAGGGCCGCCACGCCCCCTCAATCCGCACCAGCTCCGCCCATTTCCCTGTCCACCGGTTATACCGCCGAGCCACCGCAAGCATTCCACCAGCTGAGCACGGTCACTAGCAAGCAAGAGCGAAATCAGTTACAGAATCAGTCTCAAATCCTAGAAAAAATAATTGGTAGGTCATTTCCACTGGCTGACAACACACATAATAATGAGGACACAAACCAGGTGCACGAATATGGGTTCTAGTCCCAGCTTTACAAAATAATAGCATGTCCTCTTCATTATTTAACCTCAGTGAAAATCGGCTTTCTTACATGATTTGTCAAAATAATGTATGTTGTGAAAATCAAATGAGTTAATGAATGTAAATATTTTGAAAAATGTAAAGCAGTTTATATATATAAAAACGGTGTGGGTGTCACTTCATAAGTATTTAAATACAGGGTGGAGCAAGAATAGGTTTACAGTTGTGAGTATGCAAAACAGTTTATTCTTGTGTAATATTATTTATTAATTATTGTATTATTTTCCATATGAACTGTAAACCTTTGCCCCACACTGTATATTTTTATTTTCCAAATATTATTTCTCAACATAAAAGTTAAAACATCCACTTGCAAAAACTTTATTAAAATTCCTTATAATCAGTCCACTTGTACTTTTAAAATAAAAATGCTATTTATTTTTTAAACGGTTGCATTTATCAAAAGAAATAGAAACATTACTTAAAAAGTCATATCTTCAATATTTTTAGATAATATTTAAAAGTACTTGAAGTAAAAGTATATGTACAGTTAGCTTGTAATTTTGTTTTAACACTGTCATGTACACAGACAATTTCTCTGGAACTTTACCTTGCTTATATTTCATGCAGCATCAAAGAAAGCAATCAGTGCATCTTGGTCATAACTGTCCAGAATCTCCAGTAAAAGAGGTACTTTCGTTTTTACATTGGTACCTTTGAACTTGAACTTGTCTATAAAAAGATCGGTGATCATGCCTACAAAGAAAATGTTAATTTCCTGTCATTGATTAGTTTTAACTAATGACATAGTATTTAATAAAAGTAAATGACAGTTTGATAATCTAAGTATCTGTAACTCCATTATTTATACAGAATCCTAAAAGGATTGATGCTTAAAAAATATTTATTTTGGGGGGTATTTTAAGGCAAGTTTCAAAATATCAATTATTTGGCTAATAACCCTCTTACCAAAGTAACTGCTGACCAGTTCTGAATTGCCTTGGTGTGCATGACATTGCAAGCGGTTTTTCACAAGCTGACCAGCTGACATAGAGATTCTGTTCTTAACAAGTTTATTTCGATTAAAATATTCCACCTCTATGTTGACCATTCCTGGGATTTGAGACCTGAAAGCAAGTATTTCTAGGTTCAAAGATATGGGCAAATTATTTCCCCTTTAAAGTTCTCTCATTTGTATAATGGGAATAACTGAAGCTACATGCAAGATGTGTTTCAGAAGTTTTCAAAGTTTAGAAAGATAATAAAAAGAATACGGCATCTATGGCATAATATCCAAGGGGAGTGACTGGCAGCATTTGATAATAAAACATAGCAATGTTTCTGCAACAAAATATATGGATAAACAATCACACTAAGTGGAATGAAAAAGACTATAAATAAACTCATGGCAGTTCAAGTGAGGTTTTGTCACTAAATTAATTCAGCCAAGTCAGATTTGATACAAAATTATTTATGAAGAAAGCTTTGTTCTTCAAAGCTCCCTGGGTGCTGGAATTGGTGACAGACTCCGCACTGCACATCTTCTCAGCTGCTCTGAGGGTAAAGCCTGCACTTGCTATACGGTAAATACTAAGATATCAGATATTATTATTATGGTTTGTGAGCAGGTCTCTGGGTATAAGAACTTCATTACATAGATTGAAGGGTCAATGTAGACTGATGACACCAATTAACTCTACAGAAGACTTAATGCAAAAAGCACGCATCTTGGGGTAAGGAGGTCTACAGGATTTGCCGCTACCTACTGATGTGACAATGAATTCTTGAGTCTCAGGTTTCACATTAAAAAATGTGAAAAATGGAGATAACATCATCCGCCTTGTGAAGCTGTGGTAAGGACGGAATATCCTGCCTGATTATGAAGATGCTGTACGTAGGTGAACCGCGCACAACAGGCCTCCTGTAGGGATGGCAGAGCTGACGCTGTCCCTTCCCTCTCACTCCCTCTCTTTCGATATAATTTGTGAAACAACCAACTTCTGCCAGCAAAGCAAAATGAGATTTGGGTCGACACGGCACATATTATCCCTTATTAAGTTATGCTTAAAAAATTAAATGTTGCATGTTATTTTACAATAGTAACAAAAACTGAAAATTACTGGTAGGAAATATAGCCTAAATGTTAATGCTTCATAGGTTATATTCATTTCACACCAGGTTTCTTTATATATATAAACCCACAGTGTTAAACTCATTTCACTTCTTAATTTTACTTACATTTTGTCAAGTAAAAATATTAAATATTAAAATAAACTTGACAAAATAAATATTGTAAGCAACAAATCGGCTGTCACAGGTTCACGACTGCTTATAATCTTTGCCTATCTCCTCTGCCCAGCTTCTCTCAAATTGCCCTCCATAAACAGCCAGCAGAAAAGAACTGTGGCATGGTATTCTAGAATAGTCTACTAACCATAGAGTCTTTCAAGGTGTGCAGGTTGCTTTTTGTATTCTTCCTGAAGGTGATCTGCTTCTTCTAGAATACAGCGATATTCTGGTATCAGAAAGTTTGTATTTCCTTCATGAACCTGTAATTCCTTATTTTAAATTAAAAAGAGAAGCAACTTAATGTCCAAATTTCAATCCGGTGTAACTTTAATGTCTTTACAATTTTAGAAATCCCATCAGAGCAAAATAATGATCAAAATTCCATGACACATATACTTACTTTTAAAGCATCAATTAACTGCACTTTCTTAGCCAAAAGCAACTGGTACTCCAGCTTTGGGTGGATTAGCTCTAACGTATGTTTGACTGATACTTCATTTATCTCTAGAAGGAGTTGAGACAGAAACAATTAGAAAGTTATTTTGATCAGAAACATTCTTACTGTAACAACACCCCCCCCCAAAAAAGACCCACAAAAAAAAGATTCATTTTTCTTTTTTTTTTTTACCGTATGATATGTTGAGGTTAATTTTCTTTTTTGTAGCTTCTTTAGAGAGCACATCTTTTAGGATGGATATAGTAGAAATGTTGTCAGATTTAAAAACTCCTTCTCCTTTTCTACAAAATTAATAATTTTAAAAAGCACAGTTTTAGAAGAAAATATACCCAGTAAATACATATTTTGTAACTAGTGTTAAGATTTCATTTGATTTTAGATTTCTTTATATAAACATATTTAAATGTGCAACCTTTTACTGTTACATTAATTCAAGTTCTGAACATATTTGTAAACTTAACGAGGTATTTGGTACATGCCTCCTAAGGATATGCCAATTTGTATGTCCTTCATTTAAAAGAACTTACTCATTTTCACTAATAAAATTTACCCCTCACGTACATAAAATACAGAGTTGCTTCCTCTCGTATAAGTACGTTTTTCTCTGATGTAGTCACACAAAGTATGGCATGACCGTATGCCTCATCCTTCAAGCTGACAAACCTAAGAGTAACATCATCTGTTCTTGTATGCCCAGCATCCACTGACACCGCTTACGGTCACAGGACCCTGCTTTTCTTTAGGGAACCTCTCTCTCCTTCCACCCCCCCATCCCCTCCACTTCTCTCTCCCCCTTCTCAGTCCACAGAACTTCACTGGCACTGGACTCAACCCCATTGCTCGGACTTCAGGAGGAAGCATTTAGCGGTGTACTTCCAACTCCTGACCACAGCGGTTCACGGCCCAGCTGTGATACTCAGTGCTGGGATTAGCGGGAAAGAGAGGCTCTGTGTAGCTGACAAGACAGAAAGCTGGACAGAGCTGCTGGGGACCACCATGACACCACACAGGAAAGCAACGAAAGACAAAGACAGAGCTAAGCAATGGAAAGAGGTCAGGTCTTGATAGCATCAGCTCAGCCACTGATCAGCTGTCCTGAGGCAGATTACTGCTGGACTTTTAAGTTATAGGAGCTGATCAATTCCTTTTACTTGGTTAAATCTGTTTGTGTTTGGTTCCTTTTCATGGTGGTCAAAGTTTCCTCATTAACATCTATCATTTTTCATGTATTTAATCTTCCCTTTTTATTTTTACACACACAACTAATTTATATTGACTAGCTATAGGCAAACAGTGCTTTCTTTCTTCTATTAATAGAAGATGAGTAATACAGACTATTTTGACCCCAATTATGTTTTAGAAATCATGAGATTTTTTACTAGTCTTTAATTTTAACTGATCATATTTAATGTTAAACACACAGTACCACATGGCTTATCTTCTGCTAATCATCACAACTCAATGAACTGGTGCTATTATTTCCAGTCCTCAGAAGAGAAAACTGAAGCTCAAAGAGCAAAGTAACCTCGCTGCAGTCACACAGCCCCAGAGCCGAGGCCCACGCCCAGGCTGGCGTGCCTCCCCTGCGATGCTTCTCTACTTCCTTCACACGTACATGTTTGGCTTAGACGCCGAAAAGCATTCACTGAGCACCGCTCTGTTCAAGCCACTGGTTAGGTGCTGGGAGGACACACACAAAGATAAGTGAGAAACCGACTCTGCCCACGAGGAGCTTACAGTCTACTTTAGAGATAGGAGCTTACATAAAAAAATTACTATATATTTCAAAAAAAAAGATCAATAAACACCTAAAACAGGTAAGAATAAAATGCTATGGGAATAGAGAATAAAGTCGAGAAAGGCTTAGAAAATGCAGCTATTGAGTTGGGCCTTGAAGAATAAGAGCTTGGACTGGTAAGGAAAGAATAGCAAAGGACACAGGCACACTGTTATAAAGCATCCTGGAGACAGGCAACGGGCCAGGGGCACGTCGAGCTGCAGGATGCGACGGCAGTGGGAGGCTCACTGCAGCGCTCCAGACCAGAGCCATCACCACAGGTCTGGACACAGCTAAGGCCCCTGGCAGGCACAGCGGGACACCCCACAGGACCGGCCCTAAAACCAGTTAGACCCCCGGTCTAGATCCCTAGGACTCTAGGCCCCCAAAGGGTGCTTTCTGAGGTGAACTGGTGTGTTCACTGCTATTCCCAGAATCGGCTAAAGTCCAGGCCAGCGAGCAGGAAGCGGGATACCCCAACAGTCCGCCTAGGCAAAGAATCCTTAAAGAGACAGAGACAGAGGGAGGATAAGAAGCCCAGCCCCTTCCAAAGAAAACAAAATTTAAAAAGCAAAACAAACAAAAGCCACTGACAGATAAAGTGAGCACAAGAAACGAAGTCACTTCCCACCAGAGGCACGGGGCGGGGGTGAGGGGGTGGCTCCAGCCTCCGCTGACGGGGGTGTGGGGCCTTGAAGTGAGGGCTGCAGCAGGGACCCCACCGCAGACACGGTGCCTTCGAAGTCCGCACGTGCTCAGCTCTGAGGCCCTGCACCGTTGCCTATTTCTGCACAAAGAAATTCCGTTGGAATTTTTACTGGAATTAGGATAATTTATGTTTGAATCCATCTGGGATGAACTGCCAAGTTTCCAATGTCTTCAAATTGAGGACTGTTGAACATATTACTCCATTGAATCAAAGCTTTTATGTCAATAAAATTATAAAGTTTTTTCATGTAACTTCTGCATATTTCTCATAGGGATTGTTCCTACTGCTTTTACATGGACATTTCGCTGTTGTTATTGCTAATCTGAAAGGGTCTTTTTTCCTAACTGGTTATTATCGGGAATGGGAAGTGTATTGATCTTTCATAATCATCTTTATTCAGTCATTTTTTTAAACTCATTAATTCTACTTGTTTTTCAATAGATTCTCTTGAACAGTATAGGTTTCAATTCTGTTATTTAAAACGAAAGAAAATTTAGAAGCTCCATTTATATCAAAACACTCGTGAACCAGTGACAGATTACATTTACCTGTAGGTACTTTCCAACTGTGTATCCAGGAAGGTGTTCTGGAAGTAAAAAGTCACACATTCTCCTGCTGGAGGCTTTTCAGGAACTTCAGGGATGCAAAATACCACCCAAGAGTGAACTTCAGCGAAACTGAACTGGCCCGTTAAAGTCAGCGTATTCATGGGTCTGCAATTCACAACAGAAGCACACATTTGTGTGCGGCAACACGTGGACATATTACATGCACGTAACACATTAACAAGCAGAATTCGGCAAAGTAGCTACACAAATATAAAAGTGCCCATTTAATTTTTCTCAGATTAACCTTAGCCATGAGACAAATGAACGTTTTGATTCTGTGGGGAAAGGAATGAATGCTTATCTACACCCCGCCTTCAACATTCTGTTAAGTGACATAAACTGCTGGTTCTCATCACAACACGCTCTAAAATAAAATGCAGTCCACTCAAGTGGATTTCATTTTTCATCACTTTGTATTTTTATAATTCTTCAAGTTCGTCTAGTATTCCCACTGTGCAAACTACCCAAATACGCGCACACACGAACCTCCCTAGGGAAGAGAGCAGCGCAAGGCGAAGGCCCGAGCCGGCTGCGCGAGAGCCCTGCCCCACTCCTCCCGGCCGCGCCCGGCGAGCTGGGGGGCAATGCCGTCTATCTTGCAGGGATGCGGAATGACAGCTTCTATCTTGCAAAATCACACGTGCGCGCGCGCACACACACACACACACACCAGGGAGTAAAATATATCAGAGTTTAAATAAATGAAGTGAATAATTACAAAGACTTAAGAAAATGTACGGTCTGTGGAATTTAAGGTTCAGAAGAAATCTTAGGAAGATACAGGAGTAAGGAACCTAAGACTAGAAGGGACTTTTGAGATCATCCAGACCAACCCTCTCGTTTGCAGATGAGAGAACTAAAGCCCAGGGAGATTATAAATTATTTCCCCAAAGGCACCCAGGAACAGATATAAGGTCATAATCTGAGTCTCCTGATTCCGTTTGCTGTTCTTTCCAGCACACCACTCTACCGCCAGTAACGCCAACTTTGACTTTGAAGCAGGAAGACACTCCAAAAAGAATCTATCCTCTTTAATGTTTTCAAAAAAAAATCTTCCTTAGGAATGTTTCTCCTTACGCCTTATTTAAATTACCTCTATTTAAAATTACAAGCTGCAACAGAAAACACATGGGCTTTGGTCTGACACCACAGTTCTGTTTCTTGTGTCAGCAAGCTACTTCTTCCCGAACAGCCGTTTCTCATCTGTAAAATGGGGGCGTTACCACCCGTCCTGTTGTGAGACTGAAATGGTACTTCCAGCCCCTAGGCACAGTGCGCGGCACAGGGAAATCATCCAATAACTCATTTCTTTCCCTTTTCCATTTAAGCCATGGCCTCTCACCTTCAGGAAAGGAAGCGACAAACTACAAACAGGAGGCTTCTTAAATAAGAATGGAAGTCAGAACTAACAGGGACCACCAAAATCAATTGCTCTAGAGTTACTTCCGGAGCTGAAGCAGAAGGGAAATACAACGTTTGAGGCTAACACGTCAAGGAAAGGCCCCGTTCTCAGAAAACTCAAATGCTGAAGGCCATTTGCTCAGGACAGGTGTTGAGAGAAGTGCTCCCCAGGGATGGGAGCGGTAGTCCATGGGAATGACAGGCGAGCCCAGCTCACAGGGCCTCTGAGAGGAGACGGAGAGCCTGTTGTCCACTGGGAATATTCACCCACAGTACTGAAATTAAAATGTGCAAACACCTACCAGAATTTACCCTACACAGAAAGGCACGTTTATCTGCATCGTGTAATATCCTAAAAGCAAACTGCCCCCTCCTTCATCTCACCTGTCAGGATCAATGCAGTGGGTCCTCTGATGGAGTGACAGAGGCTTGATAAGGTACTGGCGGACCTGGCAGGTCTTGGGTTGAATTCTTGGAGTCACGTAGGCCTGAAGTGTGCCATACTGGCCTTCGATGGAGCGAATCTGATTCAACACAAGAGAGAGAATGAGAATAATCTGGCAATGCAAATATTGTCTTTAAAATGTTCAACACAAGTAATCAAGTACTTAGGCCTCAATCTCTTCTGTAAGATTCTGAAGAAAATGACATTCTATAAACAACTACTTTTTATCATAGAGTAAAGGAAGATTTTCAAATGTTTTGGCAGCTGAAAGCAATATTAATCCATTTATAAAAGCTATCCCCACCATATATTTCCAGGTGATATGTCTATACCTAGCAATGCTATGTCATGCCAAAAGACATACTTTGTCACATACTACCCTGCCGTATTTAAAAACACATGTAAGATTCACATCAAAAATGGTTAAAATTCAGACATTTTTGTTGAAGGGATGACTTTTCCAAATAACTAAGGCTTATATGGAATATTTCATTTTCTCAGAAGTGGGGGTGCTAGAGCATAAAGCTGCTGTTACAAAAATCTACTGACAGAAAAAAATGTCTCCAAGAGCTTAACCCTTGCCTGTCTGCAGATCAAGCAGCAGACTCTGACTTTACCATGATGTGCTTAGACCAGAAAACCCTGCGGCTGCTCTGGACGTGGCTGGCCGGCTATCCTGAGAGTGAAGACCCAGCTACCGGGAAGGAGTCACTCATTGAGCGGGCAGCCCTGACCCTAGAGCGGCCGGAGGCACCCAGCTTCTGCCACCCCACCCCATGCAGCTCCTCTCTGCAGGAACCTGGGGCCACCGGTCACAGTCCCTCTTGTATGACAAAGGTGGCTTCTCTAAGCTGACACTTTAACTTACAGTTTTCCTGGCATGTGAAGGGGAAAAAAAAATCAATGTTCTACCTGAATGGAAACATAAATACCAGTTTAAAGCAAGATTTTCTGCAAATGTTACACTGCAAATATTGCTCAGAATGGGAAGGCAAGAAAGATGAAAAGAAAAGAAATAATAAAGATTAAAAACACTGACAGGAAATAAAAAGATAGATCTGATAAAGCTATATTTTAGGGTTTCTTTTTAAAAGGTAAGCTTACACATAATCTTAAAGGGGAAACTGAACATAATTTTTCCACAATAAAAGGTCATAATGCTTTCTCAGGCTACATAATTTATATTCATTATTTTAAAAATCCGAACAGTAAAGGAAAATTAAAATGAACACACAAGTCATCTGAAGTCCCACCACCCAGAGACGGTCATTACTGCTCTCCTGGTAGTCTTTCTTTCACATGTCTCTCTTTGCAGATGTGCAAAAACAAATCTGTAATTCCACAGGAATAATCCGATTTACATCATAAACACCTTTGTTTTTACTTTTAACAACCACATTCTTACCTTATCTATGCCTGTCCTAAAACCGGCACCTTCTTCCCGCCCCCATCCCACTGTGTAACCTATCAAACCAGACAGGTGAGTTTCTTTACGCACCTTCCTTCATATTTCTGCCCTTGTAAATGTTAAAATGCATACATATGCAAGGATCTTATCTGCACTTTGTTTTTCGTGGAATCTGCTCTGTGTTACAAGGAACGCTCTATCGCAGGTGTGTGGCAGTCCTTGGAATGAGTACTAGCCATGAATCCCCCATTCAGCAACCCAGTGACCGAGGGTTCATCTTGGTTCCACTTTGCCTCTGCAAGTGATGCTGCAGTCCCACATCGGCATGTACGACACTGTGATCTTACTGCTGTGAGACGGTCCTCCAGGTGGGCCAGATGCCTGCTTCTCCCACGTGGCTCTAACACCTGTGACTTCCTCAGCTGTGACTGACTGGCTGTCTTTCCAGCTGTCCTGCCACCTGGGGAGGCTGCTCTTTAAAACTGTTCACCAAGCTCTTTGGGTTTGTGTTTCTGTTGTTGTTATTTTAACTTGGAATTTCCCTAATGATGAGGTAGAATGTTTTATTTTAATATTTGTTAGTTATTTTGATCTCCTCTCCTGTGAATTAAATATCCATATCCTTTGCCTATTTTCTTTCTTAGGCAGTCTTTTTCATAACAACTTACAGGCAGTCTTTATATTTTATTGACATTCACTCATTATCTACCTGGAAGGCAAGTAAATTTCCTTTTTAAAATAACTTGGTACTTAATTCATCTAAACATTTTTTATACATGACATAAGGATCTACTTAACTTTCTTCAAGGTGGATGCCAGTTGTGCCAACATCAGTTTTTAAAAAGAAATAGTGACATAGTAGAATGTTCCCCTACATAAATACGTCAAGCATTACATTTCCATAAATGTGTGCTGAGTCCTATTCCTAGGCTGTGCCTTGTCACATGGCCTACTTATTTAGGTCTTGCAAACATCCTGCAGTACTTTTATTACGATAGTTTTATAGTATGTTTCACCACATGGCTAGATAAGTTCCACCTTTTCTTCTTTCTCATAGTTTTCTTGGCTCTTTTCAGGAATTAATGCTTTTTTCTGAACTTCAAAAATTATTGTATCCAATTAAAAAAATAGCTTTTTAATATTTTTTAGGCCTACTTCCAAATTAATTGGTGTCATCTTGCTCAGTAAAAATGTAATTTAAAATGCTTAATTAGGTCACATAAATATGCTTAAATATATTCCTTACTAATAAACTTATCCCAGTTTTCAATTTTTCTTTCAAAAAAACAAGGTCACCATGGGGTGAACACTGCTGAAGCTGGAGTCATTATATTTTACATGTTTGAAACTTTCTGTAATAGAAAACTAGGGAAAAAATTCCAGTTAGAAGAAATGAAGGGCTAGTAATTTTAGAGCAGGTGCTTGGTTAAGTGATAATAGCAGAGGTCTGGGCTGAATTAAAACCCAATAGATCATTCAGAAGTCATCACTTCAAAGCGACTCATTTCAGGGAAACATTTAATACAAAGAAATGATATGCTGTAAGTTATACCAACATAAAAAACAAAGTTCTGACTCACGAGTAAACATAACTTCAAACATTTTTACCTTGAGCTCCAGCCTTGTGGTGTTTGCCTGGCACCGATACGTGGCGAGAAGAAAGTTGTCATTGGACTGGGAAGAATTCAAAGTGAAGGAAAATGGTGAATCCATGTTTTTAACAACAGAAATAGCATCAATAATGGTTACCATGTACTGAGCGCCTGTCACCTGGGTGGCACTGTGCTAAATGCTTTCAGCTCACACCTACAAGCAGCCCTATGGGAAGTTCTGCTCGGTGAGTTCTGAGGCACGAAGGGCTGGGTAGATTTCCCCAAAGCCAGTAAGTAATGACACAGGAATTCAAATTCATATCTTTAAGACACTAAAGCCCGTGCTCTTTCCACTGTGAGTCTCTACAATGTTTTAAAATATTAATTGTTCTTCTAAAAATGTAACAGATGGTGCAAACTCCTAATGTTCATATTATAAAGACAAAGACATCAATGTTTGGTATAGAAGGTCTTTGGCTTTCACAAACACTTAAAGAAGACTGAGAAATATCTCATCTCTGTATTCCCACCAAATAACACAGCACATGGCTTAGTGTAGGAATTCAATACATGTTTGTTGAATTAAATTGTAGAAGTAATTTCATGTATTACAACTTCTTGAAATTAAATATTAAACTACTAAAATAAAAAAAATATATCTGGGTTCCTGAACTGCAAATAGAAACATTAAATATTTGATATGCAATTTTCATGTACTGCTATTTCCCTATTTTTAATACATAACCTAAGAAATAAAAAGGGTGCTAATATCAAAAAGAAAATGTGAACATCTACATTTCAAATCAAATTCAATAAACACAGAGGACTGATCAACTTAAAAACAAACATATTTTTGTGTGATTAAAAACAAATGTTAGGTACTTAAGAATTTATGGATAAAATGATGTAGGTCAGAAGAGATAAAATGTCTGGGATTAGGTCCGGGATGGGGAAGGGAAGGGGCAAAGGGCACGACGTGAGACCGGCCATACGCTGGTTAGCGATGCGCACATGAAGACAACTGTGCTATTCTTCTGTTTTGGCATATACTTGAAATCTCCAGAGTGAGATGTTTATAGAGCCATCATTCCAGAAAACAGGTTTTAAATTAGTGTAAAATGCTCATTACAAAGAATCCAGCAGTGATATAAATAAAACCGGTTAATCTTTTGCAGTAATTTAAGAATGAAAAGATTTTATGTTTCTATTAACTTGCTTTTTAAAAATGATGATAAAAATGAAGGCCCTAATGTTTTATGTTTATGTTTTAATTCACAAACAGGGATGACAAATCAAATATAACACAACTGTTATAAAATCTCTCATTAAGAAAAAAATGCTTTACTATGAAATTACAATATATCGAAAATTAGTCCCTCATAAAGCTATCAACTTTGTTCCGTATCTGCTCTTTTTGTTTCTCCCTTTTTCTCTCTGTGTAACTACCTGCCAACTCCCAGCACCATGCCCTGCTCATGCTGGCTCTGCGCTGCAGCACCCCCGGGCCTCGTTCACCCCACGTCTCAGGAGCTCGGAGCTCAGAGGTTGCTGCCCTGCTAGCACTGAGTGAAGATGTGACACAGTGGCACGTCCAGGAGCTCTGACAACAATCTTATCCCCTGTGCTCTGCACATGGCAAGGACTCAGCAGAACGAACATTAAACCAGATTCAACAAGCCCACAGAGAGCGGGGAAGGGCTGGCAGGAGGAACAGGTCATGTTGAAACATAGGGGTGTGTCAAACCATAGAGCAAGCGTTTTCCAGAAACGTGAACTTCAGCCTGGCAGTAATAACTGCATGGAAGGGAGGGCAGGTAAGAGTGAGATGGAATCAAGAGCTGAATCGCAGTTTTTTTGCCACTATGAGGAACCTAGACTCACGCAAAACAGGAAACAAGCATGCTTTAAAAGGTTTGAGAGAGAAATGACCCAGTGATGTCTGCACTTTAGGATGACCGTCGGTGGCAGTCTGGGAGTGAGGGGCCATCCTGGTGAGTCAGAAAAGGGGATGAGGGGTTCAGCGAGGCCAGCGACGCCCTGGCAACTGACAGCAGGGGAAATGAAGCTGAGTGGAGGCAGAAGAGCCAGGGGGCAGGGCTGGGCGAGTTGGGGACCAACTGGGTTTCCCAGGTCAGAGAAAGGAAGGAATCTAGAACACCCTAGTTTCTGGATCATCTGAGGATAAAGATAGAGAGTAGAAGCAGATTTTGAAGGAAGGGTTATGAAAGGAGAAACTGAAGAAGAAATGGAACCCTAGTGGCCTTTGTTTATGGGCTTCATTCAAAGTAACAAAATAAAAATGAAGATGTCGGAAGAATTCTTTACATCTTTTACTCACCTCAGAATCACAGCTGCTAAAGCTGACAACCGCAGAATTTTTATCCACATCAAGTAAATCTATTGGAACATCACTCTGCAGTCAACATTAAAAAAAACAAAACAGTTCAGATGGAAAACTGAAATATTTTCCAAAATCTATTTTCTCTAAGGGTTTTCGTCATGTTCACCTTAAATTTGAGAGTACGAATTTTCTGAATTTATATTTGATTATATTACTTATGGAAAATAAATATAATAGAGAATAAATATTATAATAATCTTTTTTTCTAATTTGAAATATCCGATGTCATCATCTCTCATTACCCCCTTAAAAGTATAAACTTCTCTATTTTTGTTGGTGCTAAAAATTTTACCATAGGTTGCAAATATGGCCATTCTGACTGTATTAGTTCATTTTTATCAATTTTAACTTCAGCTATAACACAAGAAAAGGCATAATTCTTGGTTTCCTCTGGAGAGGCAGTTCTTTTAAAAAATTTTCGATTAGCTTATATTCAATATTATTTTGTGTTAGTTTTGGGTGTATAGTGCAGTGGTTAGACAGTACACTTTACCAAGTATGTAAATATTAAATGTATATCCCCCCAATATTCCCAGCACCCACCTGGCCCTGTACATAGTTATCACCATACTGAGCACTTTCCCCGGGCTGCACTTCACATCCCTGGGGCTATTCTGTGACCACCAGCTGTGCTTCCTGGCCCGCTATCTTTTCACCCGTGTCCCTGGGGAATGGCCCGGAAGAGGGTGCTGCCGGACTGCGCTCCAGGTACGAGGTGTTCTACGTACAATGTCCTACGGCTGTTCGCTGCAGTAGCCCGAGCTGGCGTCAGTTAAGAGAGATTGCCGCCTTTAGGTTTCAATCAATAAACTGATCTCACCCCCCGCATCTTTTTAAACCTTGTCTTCTTCCTCCCTTTACTCTTTTCTAATTTTCTGATGGGTTTTTCTGTTATTTGCTTGTTTTCTATTCAGCATACAATCATCCTTTTCAGTTCCTGAATATCTTCCAATGTAAAGAAAAAATCATTAAATATATTGAAGGATGAAGTACATTATTATCCCTAAGCCTCACCTCCGGGATTACCTACTCTGCCTAATGACTGACCTGAGAACTGGTGGTTAATGAGAGGCTGTACTGCGGGCTATTAACTTTCATATTTGAAGGTTCAAATAAGGGCATTAAGTACTGGAGGTTTCTAAGTCGCATCTCTGTTACGATTTTCCTAAAGGTCAGCCAAAGTACAAAATCTTTAATGTCCTTTCTGACTCATCCTGAACCTTAAGTCCATCCGTCCCTTAACATGCATAGGATAAATAAAAGTACAGCTGTAATTTAGATAATCTGTGAGAAAACTGGTAATCTACTGGAAAACTAAGAAACTTTTAAAATTACTATCTAAACTAAAGGTAATATTTAAAAGACAAACATTTAAAATTACCTTCTACAACAAAAAGTGCTCAAAGATAATCAGTGCATACGACTGGTGTGCAAAACAGACCAAGTCCAAGCCCCCCGAGGAACCGGGCCCCGGGCTCACCTGCACTAAGACGTTGTCTATCGCGGTCGGCGCCTCCACGGTGAGGCTGTAGCTGGCGTCGTCCTTATTTAATGTGAACTTGTCATTTATACTAAATGCAGGTGCTGTTGACTTTGCTTTGCTCGACTGGGAAGACTGCTGATACTTCTCTCTTTCCTGCAGCACCTTAAACTGCAGGTGTTCCAGCTCACTCCTAGAGGAAAAGTTCTATAACTTTGTCATCTGTAAGCATATACATTTGAGGTCCCAGGAATGTTTATAAAATTTTGAGACATTTACTTTTGCAAAATGGTCTTTTGTTGGTTGAACTAGAACAATTTAACACTGATAGGAACAAAATTTTTGCTTCTGGGACTGACCGAACAACTCCATATTATTGATCTCTAATCGAAAAATTAAAACATCCACTCAGCCCCATACCGGCAACAGTGATAAAAAGCCGTGAGTACCACGGCAGGTTGCAATCAATCCTCACACAGCCACCTGGTCACAGGTACCTAGGGTACCAATCGAGCAGAACTTAATGGTATTCGGGCATAGGAACTAGACTTAGCAGGAAACCAGTAAACATGCACCTTTCAGTAAGACATCATGAAAAACAGACAAAATAGGAGGCTGTAGAGTTTTCGCATTTGGGGACCACAGGCTCGGGCATGAGTCAGTGGGATAGTGGACGTCCTCTCTAGCGTTGGAGAGGATTCGGCTGAAGCTGAACTGTGTGGACGCTGCTGACAGTCGCCCTGGTTGCTGGGAAAGGCCACATGCAAATAAAGCAAACAGCCACTGGGGCCGAACAGCATGAGGCCCAGCTACCAGGCTTCGAGGCAGAGTCTGCGGAGGAGCTTGGAAGGGATGAGGGCACTGAACAATGGGAAAGCCATTCGTCCAGGAAATATTTACTGCGTGTGTCACGCGTGCCTATGTTCCGGGTACTGAGGGGACAGGACAGACAGAAGCGTCTCATGGGCTGCGTCAGGAGGGGCGGACCTGGCTGTACACATAAGGTGCCGCACTGAGGATGTGAACCGGTCGCCACTAACCCCACTCGCTGTTCTTGCTGAGTGAACCTCAGAATTTGCTTTCCTGGTGGCTCTGGTGAGCGGGTGTGGAGAACTCGGGGCGTGGCTTTGGTGAACTAGTAGCACTTGCTGTACTGAACAGCTCTGTGACCCTCAACTACCACAAAAAAATAAGTGGCCCTCACTCCTCCAAGAGGTTGGCAAGAACCGAAGTAAGAAGAGCGGCCATTCAAAGTTTCAGCTACTCCCACTCCCTACTTCTTCACTGTATGAGGTAATTTTATTTGAGTCTTCTTCAAAGGAACTGTCAAATTCAACAGGCCACAAAAGCAGTCCCTGTGCCTCAGGAAGTCAACCGTACTCATTTCCAGTGAGAAAACTTAGAAGCCCCAGTTAGGGATTCAGAAAGGCCCGCAGGGGCAGTGAACGCGGGAATTAACGAGGACCAGGGTCGTCTGCGCTAGCTGCTTTCCAATGCCTGTGCAAAACAAAACACGACGACTCCACAGAACTAAACTATGTAATTCTTGACCTAAGAAAACTCAATATACAGTAAAGCAAACAAAAGGTATATTTCTAAAACCCAAAATACTAATCAGCACTTATTGCTGATTTTCTCAAACTGGTAAACTTTCATTTAAATAAGTGATGAAAGAATTAACTGTGTAATTTCTTCCTATATAATTAATATACTACGCCTGTAAGTAATAAAGAAACAACTCCCACACACTTCATGAAATGAAAATAAAAAGGTAACCGAAGTCCAAAGTTACCGTAAGGAAGAAATTTTACTCTGCATCTCCTGGCTGAGTTTGAGCTCCTCGCCGGGCCCTCCTTCCTTGTGCATGGGCTCCGTGGTCAGACCCGCCACCCAGCCTGCCGGACAGAATTGAGGTCGTGCTGCGTTAGATGCTGCCAGTGTCAAAAGGAACCCAGGCTACACGCCCTTTGTTCACCGGCGTCAACCTCGTTTATTCCCAGGGTTCATTCCTCTTCAAAATCCAAACCAAAACAAAACCCAAAGAAACTAGGCTGGAAAATACTCAAACCACAAGTAAATTACTTAAGCACTTTGCCTGAAATACTTTTATTTACAGTTTAGCTTTCAAGTATAAAATCAACATATTCTAGCAAATGTAAAAATAGCTGATAAGAATTGTTTTTCAAAAACTATATTCATGTTAAGTTAAACTCTTTTCATAATACCTACTTCCTAAATAAATGTACGTTAAATAACAAAACACAAATTTATTTTTAAACCAAAGAATATCGTTTAACTTTTAAAGATACTAGTGATATGCAAAACATTTTCTTTTTTAAATTAAACCTTTACCCAAGGTCCTGTTTATCGACTTTAGGGAGGGGGAAGGGAGGGAGAGGAAGAGGGAGAAAAACACTGACGTGAGAAACATCAATCAGTTGTTCGCCTCTCCTACCCAACGAGGGAACAAACCCACAACCTAGGCACGGGCCCTGGCTGGGAAACAAACCCGGGCCCTTTAGGCTACACTGAGTCACACTGGCCAAGGCCCCATTCTTAAAAAGTATTATTGAAACATTAACTGTTTTTATAAATCAAGGCATTTTTTTAACCAATAAAGCTTTTAATGCTGTAGATAAGAGTGACTTCTTGGGGTGGTGAACACACTACAATACACAGATGACGTATTATATTATAGAATTGTACATCTGAAATCTATATGATTTTATTAACCAGTGTCATGCCAATAAATTCAATTAAAAAATAAAAAAAATTATAATTAAGATTAAAAATAAATAGTAACTAATAATACTTTTTTTTAAAAGTCATCAAAAGCAGTTTCTTAAATTGATATTTTTTATTATTGATTCTTCCTGTAATTACCTATTACCATTTACCTTACCTGAATATGTGGATACTATGATTTCGTCATAGCCATCTTTCCCTACACAGCCACCCTGGATAGATGTGACACTTTCAGACAGTGCCTAAAACAGATTTAAGATCATGCACTTCATTAATAACTAAAACTTTCACAGGTATGTTACAATAAGCCACAAAACTTATTTTCCTGTGTTCAGACATTCAACATATGCTTACTGAATACTTCCTACATGTGGACACTGAGGTTGCAAAGGCAAAAACCCTGCACAAATGTCAGAAAATTCCAGTGTTTTTAAATTTGGGGAAAAACGATTGCAAATGACTCCCATATTTGCATGTACCACTTAGTTACAGTAGTCAGCTAATGAGCAAAAAATCATTTATTTATATATAAAAAGAAGTTTTTAAAAACTGCATAAGCAAAACTCTCTAGTCCGTAATCTGAAGTCCATGGATCCTGTCTCACGTGTTTTCTCCAAACAGTTTCTTAGATGAACAATGACGGTAATGGAACCTATACAGAGCCTATGGGGAATCTGCTACTACCGAGGGAAAGCAAGTGTTTCAGAAAGTTCAGGGCTTACATCTCTCTTAAGCAATACTTTCCCAAACTTGAGGATAATAATTACATGTGCGTGTCAACTAGCAATCTATACTTTTAACCAGCACTCTAGGTCAGTGGCTTTTAAGCTATCTGGAAAGCAAGCGATGCATTTTATATTGCAATGCCGTATACTTTCACAGGTGAACATATATAGCAACAGATACAATGTAAGAGGTTAGTGTTGAATCTAATTCATTTAAAAAAATGTGTTGGTGACGCACTAAATAGGTTTGACCAGTAGCATGAAGAACTCCGCTAAGTAAGGCTGATCAGGAGAGGCTGGGATCCACCGCTGTGAGGGAGGAGGGGAAGGAAAGGGGCGGCAGCATTAAAAGCCCTAGCGCGGCCCACCCTCCCTACTGTTGGAGGCCACCCCTGAGCTCTGCTGCACACCAGACTTCCCCGCCTTCTTCAGACTGACTGCCTGAGAGACTCAAGCCACAGAGATGCGACCCTACGTTTGCATGCAGTTCGGTTCACAAGCACAGTTTTAAGATTTTATTTTTAGACAGAGGGGAAGAGGGGGAGAAAGAGAGGGACAGAAACATCAGTGTGTGGTTGCCTCTTGGGTGCCCCCTACTGGGGACCTGGACTGCAACCCAGGCATGTGCCCTGACTGGGGAATCGAACTGGTGACCCTTTGGTTCTCAGGCCAATGCTCAATCCACTGAGCCACAGCAGCCGGAGCCAGAGGTGCACTTTTAACAGCCACATCTCTCACACACACCAGAGGTCTTCAAACCTGTTTGCTCGTGCTTCTGCTAAAGTAATTCTGAAAAAACTATATACGCCCGCCTCCTTCCCATACATTTTTTAGCCTGCCTTTTAGATTTTTCATCACAACTTTAAATAGTTATAAAGTCATTTCTGGAAGTTTTAAAGATCATTTTAAAAATAAAACTCTCATCCTTTAATTGAACCTAATGAATCTAAATTAACAGGACAAATTTATATATATAATCATTAACTTAAAAAACGGAGAAATGAATGCAAAAAATGGAGAAACAGTTGGAAATTTTACACTGTTCCTTTTTCTCCCTAAATTCTTATTTTCATTCCATTTCCCCCACATATACGTATCTTAATGAACATACTTCTTTGCTTTAAATTCTTTTATACCTCTTGCAACCAAGAAAAATAAATTGAAATGTTTATCATCTGTGATCATAAAGCTCTAAGCATTAGAAATTTGTTATAATTAGTATTACATAATTGATTGACACAAATATACAAGATTTAGGAAATAATAACTGCTACAAAAGCAAAACACTATAGGAAATGTATCTCATGAGATGAATGAAACATTTTTTTCTTCCAAATTATTCATGTATCACAATGAAAATTATTTATATACTGCTAAATTAAGACTGGGTTCAACATCAGCACTATTCTGTTTTTCATTTTCATAGATATAAGCACTAATTAACCTTAGTCATAAAGATGTTGACAAGAATAAAAGAAACCTGTTACAGAAAGTCTGCTCAATTGTTTAAACATCTTCCAGGTTACACACCTAGTATCACCAGCTGACCTAACCCCAAAAATGTCTTTTAACGATGTGTCATCGACAACATGACTAGGTCCTTCTCCAGTTAACCGAAAGCAAACCCCGGAAGCCGCCTGGCTCACAGGAGGCTCTGCCCGGCGGCAGTCGTGAAAGTCTTCCCTTCTCGAGCAGCTCATCACATGACTGTTAACTGTAACTTTTATTCTTCCACTCACTTAGAAGTTCCCTAATTAGCCCAATATACTTAAGACAGTTACAAAAATAAAAAAAACTGTTAATTTCTGTATTTTTTGCTAAAACAGCATTTTTGAAATTCATTTATCTTTTATACTTCGAGTACACTTTTGTAAGTCTTAGAGTTGTAGATTTAATTCAACTTTATTTTTAAAAAATCAAATAAGGGTAAAGCAGGAGATGCTAGATAACATAGTAAAGACATGGTTTCTGTGAATAACAACATGGAATGCCAATCAGGGCATCATGTTTAAGGTGCACAGATACTCTTTTTATGATCTACTCCTTAACTTTGAGGATTAACCACCCACCAGTCCAGACTATCTCAGGACTTCCGACCAGGAAAGCAACAGAGGGACGTCATGAATCCACGACGAAGCACCTTATTTGCCCCAGGAACATATCCTGAGAGCAGCACCTCTACCATTAGACAAACAGGAGAAAAGAGAGGAAAGGTAGGCTTTCTTAGCGCCAGGCCACGCAGAGGAGAAAAACGCCCTGTCATTACTGTAGTTTGGAACAGATGGCAAAGAGGAGACTTAGGGCCCAAATAGTAAAGTTTCTTGGGGGTTGATGAGGAGAAAACAGGAGAACAACAACAAAAAATTACTGTATATTTTTAAGTCTAAACTGTTTTTTGCATCATTGGCAAGAGAAGTTTTTACACCAAAGATGAACAAATATGAAATAAATCTAGAAAATAAGTTGTAAAATATTTTTATCCCCCTATTATCTATATAATAGACTTATCTACACTCCAAAACATCTGTATTTGCTGATCTGTAGTTAAAGTTGAGACTGGGAGGTACCACTATTAGAGAAATTAAACAAAAAAAGAAAAATTGATACTGAGTTGTGGCTTGAGACAGGGTGGAGAAACCCTGGACTGGAGAACACGATTTCATAAAAATGAAATATGTAGTTAATACCAGAATGCTTCTCCATATGGCTTTGTGCCCTGGGATAAACAAGCTTAATCGCATTTAAAATCCGTGAACTAAGAATCGTTCTTACCTGCGCAGTGCGCCCGTGGGCAGGCAGAGGGCCTGCTACGCTTGCCTCTCTGCTTTAGGTATTTATTATATTGTTCTAACAACAGGAAGCTCATTCCTGAAACCTTACTCAAACAACGGTCTCATTTAAGTCACCCAAATGTATGTCACTCCTGAAATCTATTTTGTATTACAGAAACCAAGACAAAATATTTAATACTTAGCTAAGCAATATTTAGGAACCAAATGAAGCTATTATACAGCTTGAAGGCAACAGTCTATTAGATTCAAACATAAGAGTAGAGAAAATTTTGATAGCATCAAAGCAGCAATATATTAAGCCGATCACAAGATTTCAATATATTTCATTTAATAATACCCAAACCATCACAGTCATCTCTACAATTAATTATTTGATTAATAATACAGTCTTTTTAAACACGGACTTACCTGATCGAAGCGCAGAATGGGTTCATTCGCATTGTCAAAAGCATACACTTCCACCATTCCATCATCTCTCCCAACGAGTAAATCTTTAACCCCGTCACCCATAATGTCAAAGCTGTCAACACACAAAACACCTGTAAAAAAAGGTGTTAAGTTATTAATAATATTAGTATTACTGTCAAGTATATACCAAATAAGAATTAAAAAATCAGAATGGGAAAACAAAAACAAAAGCAAAGAAAAAAACTTTGAACGTAAACAGGTGTCCTTTTCTTTTCCATCCACATTCATCCACATCCAAGGTTTTAAATATGATCCACACGGCAGTGGACCCCAAGTTTCCATCTCCAGCTCTGGCCTCTCCCCGGAGATCCATACTCCGCACCTTCTCGGAGACCTCGTTTGCACCTCAGATGTTCCACGCCTCAACGGAACTCTCCACGCCCACTTCGGCACCTACAACACCACTCCTCTCAGTCTCCCTCATCGCCCTAGGACGCCACCCAGCTGCTCAGGCCAGCGGTGGAGTCTGCATCTATGACTGCTCCTGTTTTTTCCCTTCCACATCACGCCCATTAGCAAATTCTACTGCTCCGCCTCCACCTTTCCCCTTGTAACGACCATTAGGTGGTCCAGGCTACGGTATCTCGAGTCCAGGCCAGGATACACGATAGCAACTGCTACGGCGATTCCCTAACCAACTTCCACACTTCCACCTTTGACCTGCTTCCTTCAAAATCTGTCTTCCAAGGAGTGCCTATGTTTGTCATGGTAAATTGGATGTCATAGCCCATTTACAACTCTCCAATGGCTTCCCCACTGCATGTGGATGACAATCTAAACCCCTCCCCGCGGCCCACAAGGACCTGCGTGTTTGGCCCCCACTCCCCCGCCCCGGCTTCGTCTCAGCCGTGCTAATGCCCTTGGTCACACTGGTCTTCCAACTGCCTGTCAGATGAAGCACGTTTACCTGTGCCTCGAGTCCTTTGTCCTTATTTTTTCCCGTTCCTGGAACAGCAACCGCAGACGCCACCCCTATCTTTACTTTACTCTGTTTCTTACCATTAAGAGCTGAGCTCAAATTTCACCCCCCAGGAGGCCCAGCCGACCACTCAACCTGAAAGAAGCCCTGCTCCGCCCAGTGCCCTCGCCTATTTCCTCTATTTCCTCCAGGTGACAAGCTGTGCTATCTTACCTACTCATTTGTTTATCCTCGTCTCCCCTCACAAATAATGATTTGCTGAAGGAATAGACCTTCACGGTCGTTATGAACGACCATGCTGTCCTTATAAATGTCTATCTCACTACCTTCCAAGTCAGATATAAGCCACCCTCAGAAAAGTATACATTCCTGAGAAAACAGGACTCATTCCCTGACCCCTGCACTCCTTCCCTGCTTCAGACCAAGCGCTACTCCCAATCGGACTCCCTCTGCTGAACAAGGAAAGTGGATGTGAGCACAGAATGATGTGATGTTGTGGGTGGACGTGGCTCATGAGAGCCTATCCATCCTGAAAGACTTTCAGCACGTCTTCTGTTAAAAAATTAGGCTGAAAGCAACAGACCTGATAAATAACAAAGAGTAAATGCAGCTGAGGTGGCTCCGTGAACCACTAAGTCAGTCACATACATACTATGAATAAATAAAACAGAATAAACTATATAATCTAGGATATTTTATTTAATAATCACCAAAACTTCAGAATCTGAGCTACGTCAGAAACATACCTCCCCTCTTTTTCTCATTTCGAATTTCCCACTTGTGTACCGGCTTGGACGTAGTGACCTGCGTAAGTCCAAGTTTTCCATCCGAGGTTCCAAACAGAAGATCTTCCCCAGAGTCACCTAGAGTCAACATGTATTTATGTTACCGCTCATCTCTTTAAAATATTTTCACGTATACTGACTTCCATGTAATAATCTCATTTTAAAAATAATATACAAAGACAGAAAACTTAATTTGGGAGGATGGTTATATATTCACATAATTCTATAACCACGTGAGGTATGACTCTTCCTTATCATCTAATCTTAAGATGAGAAAACTGAAAATTAAACTTCAATGACTTATTACTGTTAGCGACTGGCAAGTTGTCAGACAACACCGTCATCTCAAATCCAGTTCATGTTCCTTCTACGATTTCCTATTTTCACTTCAAATACAGTTAAATGGTTAAGAACCGGAAACACCTCGACCTCATGTTACGCCGTCCCTCACTGGACTGTGAAAAGGAAAACGCCGATTACCGCCATTCCCGTTGTGCAGGGCTAAGACAGTCGCTGGGCCGGGGACTTCGATCTCATAGATCACGTCAGACCCCTGAAGGAGAGCAAGTATTTAACAACTGAAACAGAATACGAATTCTGTTTCACGCAGAAATAACATCAATACTCATATAAAGAACTCTAGAATAAAAGAGCAGAAAAAATTAGGTCGCGAATATTAACTTGCATTCGTTAGCAATTTTGCATGTGTTAACTCATTTTAATATAAAATGTAAAGATCAAGATGATAACTATTTAAAATACCCTCTACTTTTAATGCTTTTCATTTTAAATGTTTGCCTGAAACTTGACAATGGTCAATGTTCCTAACAAAACTTTCCAGGAACATGGCTCGCTTGTGGCCTAACTCAAGGGCTTTAATGTAGAGCACATTCAACCATTTAAACAGACCCGAAGCTCCTTCCTAAGAAAAGCTCAGGCCTTGCCTTTGGGTATTCTCAAAATTCACTGCAGTGGGAGGCAGGATGACCTACATTTAGATAACGAAACAGGTTAGGTCTTTGTCTCTTTTTCCATGTTGCCACTGGTAATGCTTTTATTTAGTGCACCGTTATTTGTGAAACTGTAAAGAATGAGGTGGAAGTACTCATACTCTCATGGAAAGAACATTTATGATAAATCATCTGATGAAAAGAATTTGCAAAATTATAGCAAAAAATTTAAATATATATCAAACATATAAGAGAGCCATATGCTTTATTTTTTATTTAAACTGACATTTAAAGGTTTAGATCATCTACGCATACCTATAATATTAACACAACAGGATACACCCTTAGCAGTTTTAAAGAGGCTTCCCCGGGGCGGCGACCGCCAGCTGGGGCGCGTGGGAGCAGGGAGGAGTGTGTAGAGCACAGGAAAGACTGCAGCATTCTGCTTTCCATGAATCCTTAGGGATTTTTTTTTAACTAAGCTTATGGACTTCAACTTGTAAAGGAGGCAGAATCCTAGAATTCAGTCACATCAATTTCTAAGTGAATGCCAGCCTGTTCCCATTAAAAGCCTTATTCAAACCACCGTCTGGGAGCACAGGTGAGGGGAGAAGTGTATCATTCTTGCCTCCAGAGCGAAGAACCTTAAACATTACTTAATTCACCTGGGGGAGGGGTGTGGGGTGTGGGGTGTGGGGTGCAGGGTGCGGGGGGCAGACACCGAACCTCATAGAACCACTGGATGTTTCCTGTTATAAAAGGGCAAGGCCACGAACTGACCACCTGCTATGAAGTCCTGAGATAGCCAGCGGTGCACAGAACAAAGAGCTAGGCCCTGTTCAACTACAGGACCATTGGCCTAAGTTTCTGAACCAATTCATCCCCCTGTTATATGTTACTTACACTTAAACTTTACTTTATGGGTCCTGGTGTGTGTATTTTATTGAAAAGTTACTTTCAAGAAGACATACTTATAGCTAGTATTACTAATAACAATGGTCTTAAGCAGCTGTTTTAGTAAATTATGGTTTTTAATGTTTCCCTCTATCACTCACTTACCTAACCAATATGTACCGAGTGCTTATTCTGTTCCACATGCTGTCAGAAAGAACAAACTCGAATGATACAATCCTGATCTCAACTGTATCTTGTTAAAACCCCAGAACCTCTCCTTTAATTTGATTTGTTGGGAGAGGGGAGGGTGATGGAGAAAGAAAATAAAAACAAAAACAAAAACAGAAAATATTACAACAGAAGGGAAGAGGTCTTTGAACATACTCCATTCTGATTGTATTCGCTCAAAAATCATGCAGGTGGGGAAAATTATCCTTTTTTCCATATATGCTTCTCTGAAACCTTGCCAAAGGTCTGAACACATTTGCCTCAAGTTAAAAAAAAAAATTAGTTAAAAAAATTTTGTTTTAGTTTTTTTAATTTCCAGATATAATTTTAAGTAGGGCATTTAAAGTGGTAGTAATCGATAAAGTAATTTATCTCAAGTAGACTTTGTTCATCAATATTCACTTACCTAAATTATGAAAAAGTATAAAAAGACAAATTATAGCAACCTGTAAGACTCTGAGCATTCTGTCCTGGCAGGCCAGCACTGGTGTAACGCGAGATAATCGTTCCACTGGAAGGCAGATGACATCGTTGATTTTGTCTCCAGAAAGGTAGTAATGTTGGTCTTTGCAGTCACAGTAATGGTTGTAGACATAACTCGCACTGAGAAAGAGGTCTGAGCCAGATACGTGCCTGAGAGCATCAAAAGTAGGTTAAAACATCTCTAGTTTTAAAAATAAGCATAAAAAACTAAATATTTTCACAGATGAAAATAAAAGTTTATTTATAGTTTCACTGTCATTTTATCAGAGCCTTAAGGAACATTTGTTTTTCATTCCCTGCACTTTATTTCTAGCTTTTTGGTAGAACACTGATTTTAAAACTGAAAATGAGGATCTTAAGGCCTCAGGTTTCTCAAAAATTGAGGTCAGAACAATGGAAAACAAAGAAAAGACAATAACTATCTGTATCTGAAGACCAATATGTCAAAAAGTAACTGTTTTTGATGTGTACTATGTGCGAAGCACTGTCCTGAGTCACATGTATGAATCACTATGAACTAGGGGCTATTATTATCCGGTTTTCCAGGTGACTAATAAAATGTTAAGTAACGTGCCTAATGGCACACAACCAGTGGACAGGGCAGTGGACCGCAACTTGGACAGTTTTTAACTCTAAAGTTTGCTTTCTTACCACAACTCAGTATTGCCTGGAAGAGGCTATTTGAAGTGAATCGACTTTAAATGATAAATAGTGGAAAAAATGCCTTCATTAGAATTTTATCTTGAAAAAAGAAATGAAAACAAGTTCTTTTTAAAATATATTTAGTAAAACGTAGGCAATAACCAGAACTATATTCTAAAATCTTCAGACTGAATCAAGTTTTCAATGGAGCTGAAATTTTTTGACAAAAATCATATACTAGTGTCTATCTTTCACTTCTAATTGCTACTACCATGTGATCATAAAGAGGTCACAGTGGTTTTGTTTGAAGGTTTCACCTATTTCTCCACCTCTAAGGTACATTTAAAATTCTTTTTGATACTAAGGTTTTTCCTAGTGCTGGAATGATCCTCACTGAGTTTTCCTTCTTCAATTACGGTCCGGGTAGTCTCGCTTTGTGGCTCTGCATATTGTTTCAGTCGTTATCTTAATATCATTTCTATCAACCTAATGGAATTCCTTATCTTTTCCAAGATTTGAAATTTCACTCTGAAATCCATCTGCATTATATTTGTATTACATTGTCCAAAGTACTTCTTGGCAAACACTCTCGTCGACAAAAGTGAGACAGATGGAAACTTTAAGATGGGAAGGATGTGTGAGTGATAACCACCTTTATGAGTGGTCAATTTCCTTACTGAATATTTTCAAGTTATAACCTTGTTTTCATATGCAACCTTATAGAAATGTGGAGAGTCAGGTTATACATATAATTTTTATTATATTTTTTCCATTACCATTTAGTCCCCTTAGACCCCTTCAAATAATTTTTCAAAGATTAAGTCAACAACCTTTTCACCCCACCTCTGCCAGTCCAGTAAAAACATTTTAAAAACTAGACTCCTAGCTGCAAACATGGAATGCCAAGCGCAGCGAAGGGAATACAGTCAGCACATATGGTGCCAGGTGGGTGCTGGAAATGTCAGGGTAACACTTTGTAAAGTATGTAACTGTCTAAGCACTATGCTGTATATCTGAAACTAATGTAAAATATTATTGAATGTAAACTATAACTGAAAAATAAAATTTAAATAAAAACTAGACTCCTTATCTTCCCAACTCTGTCCACATATTTTCTAAATGTGGAGGTATGCTAATAATTACTTTATCACTTTGATTTTAGTATTTCGCAATTCTCATTGTCCACATCTATCTACAAAAACATTTCCAAAGAATTACATTTTTGCTGCACTACTGGAAGTACTTCCAATTGCCACTGTTTAATTCTTATCTAATCTCACCACACTCCAGGTTTACCACCCAGATACCGGACACATGCCAGGCATTAAACAGGAGAGTTGCTCATGTACAGGACCTGGGGCCGAATCAGGAGCTGTCAGACCGAGGTCTGACTGCTTGCATAACCGGGCTGCAGCAGATTCGGATGGAGGACTTTTTTCTTTTCACCCACTCCTAACAATTCTGATTTGGCAGACACGAGGTAGGACAGGAATCTATTGATGTAAGCTTCCAAGGGACTCCTTAAGCAGCAGGTTTGAGGGATAGTAGGTAAGATGAACTTTAAAGACCTTTCTAGCCCATGATTCAAAATTTAAAATTTTAATTGCAAAATTTCCAATTTCAGGAAGCCATTAAAGGGGCTATATTTCACTGAGTCCCACCTGACTCACCTGAAGGTACACACTACTGGCAGTTGCTGACTTGGATGGCCAGCCTTCTCAGAAAAGGATGCCGCCTTGAAACCACAACTTTCAGAGGCGGCCAAGAAACAGAAACTTAAAATGTCTGGAAATTCCCTTCACTTTTTCTTTTATATACTTTGATCATTAACCATAATTGAACCAACCCGTCAAAAATAGATGTATAAATACTATAAAGCTCTTAACAAAGAGCATTTCAACAACCAACTGATTTCATACTGATTCTAGGTCAAATTTAATTTCTGACTAACAAAAATACCATTAGTCGATTTTATGTCCCAGAAAACCTGTTAAGATATGATGCTTAATCAAATGTTTGTCACCTATCCAAAACATTATAAATGTATATAGAAAAATAAAAAGAAAACAAACATACATAGCTTTAATGCTTTCAGTGAGGTTTGTTTCAAAAGAGAGGAACTGTTTTCCTCTTTTTGTGAAACCTCGAATCTCAGATCCTGCAGCAATAAAAATTTTCTCCTGGGGCGTGTTAAGAACGCCTCCTAGTTCCAGCCTTGCAATCTGCTGCCCGGGTAAGGTCTTGAACACTGCCTGCAAAAACCATTGGGGAAAAACTAATTAGACAAATTTATTGTAAGCATTTTCCTTTACTGTACAAATGCTGGGATCTTAAACTTACAAAAATATTATAGTTCTACTATATAGAAATACTTTTAGATACAAATATATTCAGTAGTGTTTTTTGCTAAATATCTTCAAACTTTGGAATATTCACTCCCACACATATTTCAGTGGCATCATCAAAATCTAGGAGAGCGGGGAGGGGGACTGGATGAAAGAAGGTGAAGGGATTAGCCAGAGAACATATATAACCCATGGGCACAGACAACACTGAGGTGATGGCCAGAGGGAAGGGGGAGCAGGGCTGGGTGGAGGAGGGCAAAGGGGGGGTGATGGGGACAGACATCGGTAAAAGCGTCAACAATAAAAATAAAGTTTAAAAAAACCTAAGCTCTTGTAACTCAAAGTAGGGTTCACTAAGCAGCAGCATTACATCGCTAACTTCATTAAAAATTCAGAACCTCAGGCCCAACCCCAGATCTACAGAATGAGAATCCGCGTTTTAACAACATTCCTCAGCTGGTTCCAATAGACATGTGTTTACACTCTGATTACCTTTTTAAAACTAATCTCTCCTGGTTTCTTTGGTATAAATGAAAAGCTATATAATTTACTGGAACGCTTAACTTTTCCTCTATTTAATGGGAAACAACATTTGCACTAATTTCTTCCTGCTTATTTTCTATTTTATTACTGCAATCAGATTCTTCTCCTCCCCCCACGACTTTAAAATATCTGAGAGGATACTGAAAGATGGGAACACTGAGTTTCTGATAGCTTTCGCCCTCTTTATCTTTTTGCAAATCCCATATAAATACAGTGCATATAAGAGTTCCCACCTCAAACCAATCACTTGTAAATTATGATCTGTGAATATGATATAAAAATCACATCCTTGAATAGGTTACACGAAGTGGCGAAGGTGATGGCACAGTCACTCCGTGCTCCACTATGCTATGTAAGACTCCACTCTAGCAGGTATGACAGATCTTCCCGCTGCTCTGACGCAGTCACTGTATTGGGGAGGGCCTGTGAAAGGACCACACAGCAAGGCACTGTGGGGTCCTCAAGACACAGAGACCACCCTGGCTCACAGGCAGCAATCAAGTGGGGACCTCGGTCCTACAACAGCAAGGACAACCATGTGCGCCTGGAATGGGACTCCGAGTTCGGGAAGGGAACTGAGTCTGGCTGACAGCTACGCTACAGCCGCGTGAAACGCTGGGCCCAGACTCCTGACCCGCAGGGGCTCTGAGACAGTAAAGGCGCTGTTTTAAGCCTCTAAGTTTGAGGTAATTTGTTACAAAGCATAGAAAACTAATAAATTGCCCTTGGCTGCCAAAGGCGTTTTACCAACAGCTGGCAAATGACTCTTGTGTTGACTGTAGCCGCATCCTTTATATGACTACTTCCCTCACAACCCATCTTTCACTGCATTTTATAAAAATTTTAACTTAGGATTATTCCTTAGGTAGTATGTTTCTCTCTTAGAAATTCCCTTTTTTCCCCCAGGAATAAAGCTATACATACCACTGCTTCTCCTTTCTTCATGCCAAAGCACAAAACTACCCCCTCATGATCTCCAATAACCACCTGTAATACATTGAAGAGAATCTAAAATTATTACCGTTATTCCCTATTAACTATGTATGGAGAAAACAATATTCTCAATATATAAATTATGACTTTTCAAAGCAAAAATCAGAAAATCTAGGCCATCCCCCAAAAAAATAACCCTCCACAGAATTACAGGAAAAAGCCAAAGAGGAGCCCGTGGAGCGCGGTCACGGGAACGGCCATACGTCCTGTCTCTGTGATGCACGCAGAACAAGAGGACAGGGACAGAAGTGTCAGGGGGTAAATGCTTTTCCCTTCGCTGGAGTGTAAGGACATCTTGAGATTAATTTTCAATACATTACCAAAAAAGGCAGTGGTTGACCTATTTGATATTCTTAAAAAACTTTTTAAGGGGAAAATTTTAACATATGCAAAAATTGACAGAACATTATAATGAATTCCCATGTATCTATCACTCAGCGTCAACAATTATTGAATGTGGCCAATGAATTACTCTGAAGTGAATAGAGATGAAGATTTTAATTAGGTTAATTATATAACCTTATATGCATATATTTATATATGGAGGAATGTGTGTGTGTAAGTAAGTCATTCATCCCAAGAATCAAAGTATAAATGTTCTTTTCAAGCACAAAGAAACATTAAAAAATTGGCCAAGTACTGGAATATAAAACAAGTTTCAAGTATAAAAACACTGATATTGTGCAGACCTTGTTCCAGGCCACTGATACCTAACTTTCTATGGGGACCACAAGCCCCTTTGTGTATTTGATAAAAGTTGTGAACTCTCTGCCTAGAACAATGAGCATTCGCAAATACTTAGGTTAACATATTCGGATTCATGGATCTTTGAAAAGGTGAAAATATAGTTAAGGTTTTAATTTTCTGACCATAAACTATTCCAATAATTTGTAAAACATTCTATTACATGGATTCCCAAAGTGTGGCTCCTAGACATCCGGAAGTCACCGAGAACCTTTTAGGGAATCTGCCTGGTCAACAATATTTTTCTAAGTATAGTCATTAGGTTCCTTTTTCACTAGACTGATATGTATGAAGTAATGATGGGCAAAATTACTGGTATCTGACAAAAAACACAATAATGACACCGCACCATATTGGTAATCTGTAATCTTCATCACGATTTGAGAGTTAAGGAAAAAAAAAAAATCCAGTTTCATGCAAGAATGTCCTTGATGAAGCAATAAAAATGATTAATCTTATTAAATCTTGACCCTTGAATACATGTCTTTACAGTACCTAGTGTGAGAAACCAGGAAGTATGCAAAGCACTTCTGCTGCACACCCGAACGGCCTTCAGAAAAAGCCCTTGTATCACTGTTTGTGTGAGGAGCTGAACTATCCACTTTTTTCAAGAAACACCGCTTTTCAGAATGAAGGAACAACCAACAACTGAAGTGAGCTTGTGATTTCAAAGGAAAACAACTGACAGTATTTGCTGATATGGTACAGTTTGAGCTTTCAAGTGAAAATAAATATTGCGTAGGCCAAAAATTCCATTTAGTTTTTTCTGTAAAATAAAGACACATTTTTCATTTTCACCAATAACTTTACTGATTTGGATATTTTGAGTATGTCAGCATTCTCCCACATGGTATAACTTTGATTTTGTTCTCAGTTAATGTCTCGATTTGAACGCTGTCAACTGGTCTACCCGACCATGGAGCATCATCCAGTGAGAAATCTCCAGCACAAAACTTCGCAAGTCACTCTTGACACGTTTGATCAGTCATAGCACCTTCCCCATATACTGCACAAACCTTTTTTTGCATTTCAGTTGCGTTTTTACCTTTCTTGAAACAATAAAGCATAATAGGCTGAAAATGTTGCTCGTCTTCCATCTTCGATATTAAAATGGCTACACAAAAATTCACCAATTTTGGTTAAGTTTTTTAAATGCACTCTGATATGACAGTTGTCACAATACCATCTAACAAAATTGTTTCGAATGAAGTTAAAGACAACTAAGATCTACAAGAGCCATCTTATGGAAAAAACCAAACGAGCTTTTTGGCCAACACAATGCTTTGGAGGACTGTATCTGCCACAGTGAGACCGCCAGCTTCACAACACTTAACTTTTCTGATGAGACTAGCAGCGACACTAACAGATGTGGTGTGTTTGAGATTCCAAATAAAATGTGTCAACATTTGGAAGATTTATATAACTCAAGTAAACAATAACCTCATCACAGGATGCTATAAATTCATGCATGAGCAAAATATCCATCCAAAGTACAAGATGGACCAATGGATTTTAATGTATCAAAGTATGAAAAGTTAATCAACACGGTCTGAGATTCCACTTTGCACCTATTGTTTAAGGAACCACTGCTTGTCAAATATAGGTGTAGCATCAAGTACGAAGAGCCATAAAATTATCTGGAAAAACTAGTTAAATATTCCTCCCTATTTTCAACTATGTATCTGTGTAAGCTAGATTCTCTTCCTGTGCTCGAACCAAAACAACACATCACAGCAAACTGACAGGAAAACAGACAGGAAAATCCAAGTACCTTTGCTTACGCCAGACGAAAGAACTTGTGAAATGTAACACAATGCCACTATTCTCACTAAATTCTGTTTTTGAAAATAGTTATTTTTCATAAAAATGTTATTTACATAAACATTTAACAGGTTTATTATTTTAAAAAATAGAATAATAAATATTTTAAATGTTTCTTAGCTTGAATTTTACTACAGTGAGTATTCACACTTATGACAGATACAATTACACACACACAAGTTCCTGGGGATCCTCAATCACTAAGAGTGTGAAAGGACCCTAAGACCTCAAAGTGTGAGATGTGCTCATCTAGTGGACTGAATATAATAAATGCCAATCAGAAGTCTGTTGGTTTACCTGGACAAATGTTAATATACCAGGATACTGTATTTACTCTGTAGCTATAACATCCTAGTAGTCTACTAAGAAAATATAATTGTCTTGTTTCATATCCTCTCATAATGTATCTATAAAAATCAATATTGTTAAATATAAAATTCAACATCAAAATACTTAATTGCTCTTAAAAATGTAATAGTTTCAAAAAAGTATTTTTCTCTATATTCAATTGTGTTTTACATTTCTTTTTCCACATACACAATCTGGGGCACACAAGTACACACAGAATAAATTAGTTCCAGAAAAATGGAATATAGTTTTAATTAAGTTTCCTTATATTTACTAATTGTATATAATAATTAAAATGTCCAAGGAAATTACCATTTGTAAATGTCCCTTGGTATCCCAACCTCTGTTCAAATTATTGAATGAATTCACTTCCATTTCAAAAGGAGTAACTTACCCATAAAGGACACGCATCCCTAGCCTGTCTCAGAGCTAAGGGGGCCGACAGAACCGGACCTCTACAGTACCTTTTGCGTGGCTCTGTGCCGGGCGGCGGGAAGCAGCTTCATGGTCTTCTGAGAGGTGACTCCCACCTAAGGGAACACAGCGGCACCCCGTGGGTGCCCTCGCCCGTCTGTGATCTGGGTCACTGCCTCAAGGATCAGCAGTCAGATCACAGTTTTATGTTTTATTGCAGTGCTTAGTGACAGAAAGTAATTATCGTTACCAGCGATGAACTTATCTAAAGAAATATGCCACAGAAGTCAGAAGACAGGAAACAATCCCAAAGAGTAAAATTTACACTTGCTGAAATTTGTTGTCAAGCCAAAAAAAAAAAAAAATTGTGCCATTACTGACAAGATACTTCATGAAACTATATCCTTGAAGCCTTCTTTTACCAGTTCATACAGTTGTTAAAGATTTTTTGTTAAGTGACTTAAACATCTTTGTAAACAGAATAAGTATTAGAAATGCAGCAAAGAAGACTTCTGGTAAAACACCAAACATCTTGGTGGCAATGACACCCAATAAAACCGATGCTGAAGGTGATTTTACAGAAGGTACTGAAGACGAAACCAGCCCTGCAGATAGCGAGGGGCGAGCTGAAGAAAACAATGTATCATCAAAGGATGCACATCCAGGGCAGCTCTCTCTGTTATTCTGTATGCCAGGGTATTAAAGCTTAAAAGGATGTACTTGGCTTTGGATTTTGAAACATCGATCTAGCAAGGGGCGGGACGGAGGGCCCGGAGGGAGGTGCGGCTGGAGGCTGGGAGCTGTTTCCAGGGTCCAAGCAAGGGCGGGTAACGGAGCGGGAGGGGAGGGGACCGGTTCCGGGGCGTTTAGGGGACGAGCGCGGCAGGATGCCGCGAGCGGCTGGGGCCGGGCGCCCGCGAGCTGCGCGGCAGCACTCCACGAGACGCCCGGGGCGGGCGGCCGGCACGCGCGCGCAGGCAGCCGAACGCGAGCAGCTGGGCGGGCGCTGGGAAGAGGGGCGGGGCGCTGGACGCGCAGGAACGCGGCTCGGCAGGCGGAGGCGGTTTCTAATAGCAACGGCCGCCCCCGAGCCCATGGGTCCTCATGGGCCACGGGGCCTACGTTGAGGATTTTCACGGGGATTCGGTTTTTGCGGGCGTTGGGTCGACTGCGCTCTGGCCGGTGGGGTCCGGCGTACAGTACGGAATAAGGCGCGCTGCGGCGAGGGGCTGGGGGAAGACGCAGACTCGGGGTCAAAAAGATGGGGGTCGCGTCGGGGCCCGAGGCGCCAGCTTCCTTCCAAGTCTCCGTGGACCGTTACGGACGAGCGGGAGCTGCCGGGAGGAGGGCGACCGAGGACAGCTCCCCGCCCCACAGGTCGCCGCCAGCGCCCCTTCCCGCGACCGCTCCGACGTCAGTGGGAGGACCGACCGCACCCTCTCAGGGAGCCAGGCCCGCCCCGTCCCCCACGCCCCCGGGTTTACCTGTAAATAATCCGCTCGGTGCAAATGCAGATCCATGACTGTGGCAAGGACGCGCCGGGCACCGCCGGGCCGGGACCGGACGCACAGAAGCTGCCGGAGCCCAAGCCTCTGAGGGGGGGACAGCTGTAGTCCCCTCTGGGTCCTCCGGCCTCTGCTGGGATGCTAACGCTAGGCGTCCGGGCAGCGGCGTCCGGCGTGACGTCAATACGTTCATGCGAGTGGGCTAAGGAGAAAGGGAAGCCCCGCCCCCTCCCGACCTGCCCCAATCAGAGGCGGATAAGAACTGCGCGCCAGAAGGGTGGTTTCCAGGGAGACCGGAGACGCAGCCTTGGTTCCACTCCCACCGCTGCCCTCAGCCACACTTCCAAATCGTTTTGGGTGTGAAGAATTTAGGTGAAGAAGGGTAAATTCGTACCTATTTCTCTGACATTGCAAAAGGATCCCTCAAGGAATTAAGCTCCACCGTTATAGGCGTCAGCTTATAGCAGCAGTTCTCAAACTTTTGGCCTTAGGATCCCTTTATAATATTCTTGCACACTTTTGAGGAACCCACAGGCCTTTTGTTTATATGAGTTATCGATTGATATTTACCATATTGGAAATTAGAACTGAACTTTTTAAAAATATTAAAAATAAAATCATTGCATAAATATTTTAATGAAAGTAACAATATTTTCCAAAATAAAAAATGCAAAAAGACTAGCGTTGTTTGCAAATCTATTTACTGTCCACCGGGATAGTAAATAGGGGATTCCCAGGTCTACTTCTGCACTCAATCTATTGGTATGTGAGTCTATTTTTTTAAGTATATGAAGAAAATTTGGTCCAAACTCAACATGTAGTAGTTTTTGAAAGGTTGGTTGCAATGTGGAATGTGGCTTCATCATACAACATCCAAAAATCCCATTTGTTACTATCACTACGGATTTCATCAGAGCAGATTTTAAGTATTGGAAAGCTGTCAACCTCAGACAGCAGATGCAAATTTTGCAAAGCTCTAATTTGTGAAAAAAGCTCAAATATTAAGTTTGGCAACCAATGTCAATTGTTTTCCTTAAAATGATCAGTTTCCTTCTTCAATTCATAAGAATGCACGTGCCAAATAGCCCAGTCTGAAAAACCATAATTTGTCAGTTGCGCTTTCAAAAAAAGAAGTGTTCCATGAAAAAAAGCAATGAGTTCAGCTAGCAACCCAAATAATCATCATACCAGTGCTTTCCCTTGAGACAACTAATGTACTCTGGTATTTAGTGGAAATGCTTTATACATATCATATCATCGCCCAGAATATTTAAAAAGATACTCAAGAGTGAAAACTTAAAGTTGACAACTCTTACTGCTGCATAATGAACATCTGTATATGAATCGTGTTTCCTGCCAATGTGGGCATGAAGAATAGAGACCACTACTCCAGTTGGAATCCAACCACTGCTTCGATTCATGCTTAAGTACCAGCAGTATTAACCTGCGTGGCTTTTGTAGGCAAATAATGTTTTTGTGTTATGAAAATACATAGTTTCAAAATCAGAGACCCCTTGAAAAGGCCTCAGGGACCCTCAGACTACTGCTAACCTATGGTGACCCAGGATCCGACCTAGAGCTGACATTCCTTGACTCCTGTCCATCGGTCCTTCCTTAGCACACACAGTGAGCTCGCCTAAAGAAATACTGGAGGTGAGTAGGATAAATGTCCCTTTCCTGGTTTATGTGGTCTACTAGGGAAAAGTTCACAAATGATTGTGAATCAAGAATTAAGCCCTGAGAAGAGTTGCATCTTAGGAAGATATATTATTTCCAACAGAATGATATGAGGTTTTACCTAGGTTCCAAGTTGTTCCAAACAATTCTTTTTCTGAGCCTAAAATAACCATATGAAAATTAATAATAATGCCTTGAAATGGGTTAGCTGTGTAGCAATTTGGAGAAATACATATTTGGACTCAACAAAAACACAGATAAATTTTAGAAGTAATTTGAAAAATAGCCATAGAGGAGGTACGATAACAGAGAATTGTATAGAATTCTATAGAATTTAGGTGGGGCTGAAGGAACAGGTGAAAGATAGGACCACAAATTGGGTGACTTAAACAACAGAAATTCACTTTCTTACAGGATCTCGCTAGTTAGCAGTACAACGTCAAGGCATCGGCAGGGAAACATGCCAATTTCCTGAGACATCTCTCCTTGACCAGCTTCAACCTGTGTCCTCACCCGGTCCCCTCTTCTGATAAGGACGCCTGTCATATGAGGTTAAGCCCTACTCTAATGACTTCATTTTAATTTAATCAATTCTTTAAATCCCCATCTCCAAATACAGTCACATTCTGAGGCCCCAGGGGCTGGGACTTCAACATATGAATTTGGGGAAGGGATACAATTCAGCCAGTAACAGAGGGGAACGAGTCTGATCTGTGTTGAGGGTTTTACAGTTGTGGGAGGCATGGACTGGAAAACATGCTGTGAGCTTTATCCTTATTCAAGACTCCAAGGATCCTAGACTGCATGTCTCCAGCCGAATCTGACACGCTTCCACTCAACACTTCCCCAAATCCCAATTGGGAGTATTACTCAATGTTCCATTCAAAAACACCTGGAATCCTAGACAATACTGTAAGACTGAGAGTATTGTCCATTACGGAAACTCCTTACTGTTGTCATATAATAGACTAACATATAACAATGAAAAAATTCAGTATTTTATTCAGTTCTGAGGCATAACATAAAGTACATAAAGTTTGAAAAACCTTTAAGAAGGCAAAGTACTATTAGAATAGCACAAAAGTTCATGAAATAGTCTACAATGGTAGCAAATATGTATAAAGTTCTTTTCTTAATTTTAATTGTTTTAAATCCCAAGGAGTAGAAATTAAGAAATTGTCTTGAAAGAGCTTTATGTAGTTCCATTTAATGTGCATTTTTGTCTTCATATCTAGAAAGCTTGCTGCGTGAGAGTAACGATTTATAAAGTGTCATGTATTTAATTGGTGTTTAGGACTTATGAAACTATCTTTCAGGTATGATCATAATTTGTATTCCTCCAAGACTTGACAAGAATGGACTAAAGAGTACTGGGAGGTTAGGCACAACTCAATGAGACATTTAAACCTACCTGGATTAAAAAAAACAACAACTACTTTCCGTGTTTTATGGTCTGTGAAGAGACAAGGGAGCTTACTGGCCTGTATCCCCTTTCCTATTAAAGTCATGAGGCATTGTAGCTATTAGCAGTAGTCAGCTCAGTTACATTAATTATTCAAATGCAGACACATCACATCTGTTTGGTGCAGAAAGTGTAACTGAAATGCTTTGATCAGAAAAAGGATGTTGATCATTGGAAGCAAGGACAAAGACCGGTGTCAAAGGGAAACGTGACCCACCTGGTGATGCTAGGACACACCTCTCCAGGTGCACAGCCCCTGCTCCACCCCGTTTCTTCCTATGAGCATGCCCTCCAACACTCAGAAAGGAGCCAATGGGGAAGACAGGAAGTCAGCTGTCAATACCTTATTTAGCATTAAGGCATCAGAGGCAGAAATCAGGACGTTATAACAAAGTAATAATCCTACAGAGCCCCCTTATAAAAATTCCCCATCCCACTGACTAAAGTCACATGACTGAAAAACAACAAATGAAAATCTAAGACAGAAAACAAACACTATATACTTTAGAAAACTCTTTAATGTGTTGCTTTGAACAATCCTATGAAACTTAAATATGTAACATAATTATATCTTCTATTAACCCATTGCATTGTTAAATTCTTCCTTTGGGACTCAAAGGTTCTAGGATTATCAGTGATGCCAAAAATTCTAAGAAAATCTGACCAAGTCACAGCGGCTTGTAAAATGTCTTCAGTTTCTATTTCTTAAAAAAATCCCTTCCGCACTTGGACAAAAGAGAAGGTATGCTACATAGTGATGGCCTTTGTATTTGTATTTGTATTTAGTTGGCAGTTCAGTTCAGTTGGTTTCGACAACATTTACTGAAGCACCTACTTCGTACCAGGCACTGTTCTAGATGCTGAAGACACAAAGATGAACGAGACGTGGTCCCTGCCCCCAAGGAGCTTCCTCACAGTCTCCTGGAGGCAAACAGATAGTGCAAAGATGTAGTACAGTTCACTCTCAAATGGACAAAAATGGCAGTAATTAGGCCTTTAAATGCAATGGCTTGTCACTGTTCGTGATGTCAAGGCAGACAATTAAAATGAAGACCATTTGCAGGTGATAAAACAGTAAAATCGCTAAGACCTAACTTTTAAAGATTCACATGATAAAGGCAGTTAGTACTAAAAATTTACACCAGGGTTTTTCAAGTACTTCATACTTAGAAATATTATTGCCCACAATTGTGCTATAGTCTAAGCCACACTCCAGGTTACAGTCATTCGCATCGCTGCGTGCTGGGGGCCAGCTTCTCACTGAGCTTGTGAATTAGAACGGCTAATTCCTCAGTCGCTTGGCTCTTGTCCTCCAAAAGTTCATAACGAAGGCTGGAGATATCTTGCTTGATTTCTTTTAATTCACCTAAAGTATTTGTAATAAAAAAAACACACACACACAACACAATTTGTAATCTGCTCTTCGACTTTAGAAAAGAACAAAAGTGAAAGTCAAACAATCAGGATATGTTTGCCTCCTAATGTAGCCAAGGTAGATTTCTCCCTAGGTCACCATGATTAGATTTTTGTTCGTTCTCATTCACATATTCACAGATTTCTTTTCTACAAACACGCACTATTGGATTGACCCAGGTTTGCAAGGGACTCCTGGCGTTAATCAAGTGCTGGCTTTACAGCCTAGCTCAAGTTTTGTTGCCTTGAACTCTTTTTCTCTCTTATCAGCGCAGACAGGTCTAGTGGCATCTCATCGGTGTGGTAAGCTATAGTTTTCAACTTATTTCTCCAGGCTGATTTATTTTCAACTCTGGGCTGGTGCTTTTGCCTACACCCCAGCCTTTCACAAAAAACTTCTATAGTTCACACGGGTCCCCTGCCTAGTATTTACTGGGGAAAAAACAGGCACACTTAAGTAGGCCGCCAAAGAGAAAAAGAAAGGCAAAAGAAAAACACAGATGGGAAAAATGGGGCAGAGATTTCTTTTTGGACAACAAAAATAAAGACTTTTCTGAAGTGTGGACTCTGTCTGAGCCAACCATTATTTTACCTGCATCACTGAAAAAATGTTCACACTCATGTGAACTTGTGGAAACTACTGACTAGCTTATGTAATGGGAAATTAAAAGAAAGACAAGTCTTTACATTCTAAGAATCAGGGCATTCTGATGGGAAATAAGTTGTCGCTGATTGATATGGTTAAACTGTTTCTTTAAAAAGACAGAGTTTTAGAAATGTAACCTAAGATTCTCCTGTCAGTCTTGGAGGGACCCAAACCGTTACTTGAGATTAGATTTTTAAAGTCTCCTTCCACATGAAGTTTCCTAAGCTCATTGCTATAGTTGGAAGGGCATGTTTCTCGGTTTGTAGATGCTTACCTTCATTCACTTCATCATTCTCTTTGTCTACTTGTGCTTTCAGGACGTACCGCTTTATAAGTCTTTTCATTATCTGCTGTTGGAGAAGAAGAGAGAATTGTATCACCAATGAGACACATAAGTAACCTGGGTCCTATTCTCCAAAGAGTCTTACATATCTGCAAAGCGAACAACTCAGGGAGAGAAATTTTACATAACTATCTACAGAGGAATCTCCCAGTTCAGAATTTAACTCTTTTTCGCCCTCTGCTGAGACTCACTGCCTAATTCACAAACACTTCTCCACCCCCAGGAATGAAGGAAGTTTTCTAAAAAGGTTGAGTCGGAAGATTTGAATTCATGATTTCTTTTTCCAATGTGGATTGTCAAAGGTGTGTTGACACTACATTGTCATCTACAGACACTACCTTATTTCTTTCCATTAAAAAGAAAAAAAACTGAATCTATGCTCAATAGAGAGAATTTACAAAATACAGGGAAGAACAAAAGAAATAAAGTCATCAATTATCCCACCACCAAAGAGAATCTCTGTTGTTATTTTAGTGTATTTCCTTCCAATACCTTTTCTTTTATTCTATTATGTTGTATGCTTTCCTCTCACAACAAGATGTAGTGTGAACATATATTCCACCTAAATAAATGCTCTTACAGGATGATTGTTTATCCATATGGAAAAATTTACCCTGGAGCTCTACTTCATACCGTGTACACGAAAATGAATTCCATGTGCATCTTAAATGCAAAAGGCAAAGCTTTTAAATTTCTTAAAGGACAGTATAGAAGAATATATATTTAGTGCAGAGCTGAATGTTTTCTATGAAAATTAAAAATTCTAATTACAAAGGAAAGATTGATAAATTCAACTTTGTTAAAATTAAAATTTCACTGAAACTTCTGTTTATAAAGGTACCGTAAGGAAAATGGAAAGGCACGCCACAACTGGGAGAAAATACTGGCGATACTTGTACCTGATCATGAATTTGGACCCAAAATAGATGAAGAACTTTAATTCCATATGAAAAACTCAAAAAACTCACCAGAAAAAGGGGCAAAAGACAGACATTTCAGAGAAAAGGAACCGTGAATGTTCAATAAACATGTAAAACAATCCTCAACTCTTCTCTTGGAAAAATGCAAATTACAATGAAAAGGGAATTTTACATGTAAAAAGGGAAAAATTAATAAACCTTATAATGCTAAGTGATGGGAAGGGTGTGGATCAATGAGATTTTTATAATTTCGTGCAGTGATTTTCAACCTTTTTCATTTCCTAGCACACATAAACTAATTACTAAAATTCTGCAGCATACCAAAAAATGCATTTTTTGCCAATCTGACAAAAAAAATAGGTATAATTTTGATTCATTCATGCTGGACAGGTATTGTTGTGTTGGCTGTTGTCATTTTTTTATTTGACCATCGAAGGGACAATAGTTCAGTGTCCCTGACTAAACAGCCAGGTACTGCATGTTTTAAAAATTCTCATGGAACACCAGCTGAAAGTTGCTGTTCCAGTGGCATAACTAGACCACTTTGAAAAGCAATCTGGAGTTTCCTTTCAGAGTTGAACACTTACAGATCCTTTCCCCCAGAAAGTCCGCCCCTTGGTGTTGCATCTAGAGAAACTTCGCCCATGTACGTGGACCAGGACACATAAACAACGTTTATAGCAATCCTGACCAAAATAGCAAAAAAAAATGCAAAAAATCCAAAAAACAAAAATCCCTGAAAGCAATCTAAACAAGTATCAACAGGAGACAAGGCATATGGTGGTAAGTCACACAATATAATGTTACTGTGTTCACGGATGAAATTAACAAACCACAGCCGCATACAATGTAGATAGAATCTTAGAAGCATAAATGTGGAACGAAAATTCGAACCAAACTGACAAAGTATGAAATCATTCTTATAAAGCCCAATGAGAAGTCAGTCTACCTAATGCACTTTTAGGATGATCTACTTAAGCAATAAGCCTATATTTGGAAAGAAACCCAAAATGAGAGGAGGAGAGGCCCAAACTTCAGGCTCGAATGCCCTGGTGGCAAAGGTGTGGGCTGGGGGCAGCACCTACAGTAGCGATGATGGGCCAATGATGTTCAGGAGGTGCCTTCACAGGCATGCCAGTAACTATACTCCATAATTTATTACGGTACATGTATTCTTGGGCGCATATCAAATACCACATTAAAAAGATGGTAAAGCAATGGCCTGAACTCAAATGCAGACACAGCAGTAGCCTCCCTTGTCCGTGGGGATGGCTTCCGAGACCTCCCAGTGAATGCCTGAAACTGCAGACAGTACTAAACTGCATCCGTACTCTTCCTTCCTATACACAGAAACCTATAATAAAGTTTAATTTATAAATTAGGCAACTTCACAGAGAGAAGACTCACTCGTACTGTGGACCTCAGCAACCTCAGTGTATGATCTTTTTTTTCTCCTTGTTAAGTGGAGACCCTCCACCTTTTCCCTTAAAGGAAGCACTTCACTGCTTCTCACTGTCATATCCAATGTCCACGCCACTGTTCTTGTACTTTGGGGCCGCTGAGTAAAATCAGGGTGACTGGAAAATTAGCACTGTCATACCTCGACAGTCCATCTGATAACTGAGGCAGCTGCTGAGTGACCAACAGGGGAGGACACCTACGCTGGACAAAGGGATGATTCACATCCTGCGCGGGATGGAGCAAAATGGCCGAGTTCATCATGCTGCTCAGGACACACACGATTCAATTTGTGAGCTGTTTATTTCTCGAGTTTTCCGCGTCGTATTTTTGGACTGCAGTTGGTGGCAGGTAAACGTCAGAAAGTGAAAGCACTGATGAGGAGGGACTACTGTATAGTGAGAATGAAAAATAGACCCCAGTTTTCAGGAAGTAGAAATTATGGACTTACATTGCCCAGCAGGTGCCAAGGTCAAGCAAAAGGATCTGGGATGACCCGAAACGTCTGTCTCAGAGAATAATGGCCAATCAAGAGGTGGCTCATGCTATTGAACAGGAAAAGCTCACTGTACCAGCCACAGTAAGACATAAAACCAGTGGAGTTCTGTGGAGTCCAGAGCCCAGGACAGACTCCCAGCTGCGTGGATATTATTAGTTTGAACTCATTCATTCGTGTGCCGAAAAGCCTACTCCGTGCCTGGTAGGGATCTAGGTACTCTGGATGCACCGATGAACACAGCTCCTACGCCAGCAAAATGGCGCTGGAGCAATTCACCAGGACAGGTGGACATATCTGGAATGTAATTCAGTTTAGCGGACAGGGAAGGCAGATTCCTACACAAAGAAAGGTATATCAGCGAAAGTAGCTTGAAGAAGAGACGATTCGACAAAGGGTGCTGAGACAACGGACTATCCCTGAGGGAGAGTTAAATTTAGATCTCTACCTCACACCATATACCTGTTAGTCTTTTCCAACAAGATTAAAAATTCTAATTACAATGGAAAGACTGATAAATTCAACTTTGTTAAAATAAAAAGTTCATTAAAACTTCTGTTTACAAAGGTACCGTAAAGAAAATCGAAAGGCAAGCCACAATACCCGGACAAAAGATCTAAAGGCTACAAGCAAAAGCTTTTAAAGGAAAAGGGAAACACTTCTGGAAAAAGGCTAACATAAAGGATACACCATAAGGAAGAGACTGATAAACTTGACTCTATTAAGACAACCTAAAACTTTTATACAAGAAAGGGTACCAATGAAATGTAACCTGTGTCACATAGGACTTTTCCTATTGCCCTGGAATTACTGATAGACCCCACACTGATGATGACCCAGGATGCTGCGTACCCCATTCTCTAAGACCAGGTTGCCACTGGCAGTTGGGGCCAGCCACCTCCCCTCAGGCTTAGGGATGACCACTAGGCCAGCACTGAACGCAGCACATGCCTCCTTCTTACCCCCAGAAGGAAAAGACTGAGACATGACACGGGTCAGGAGCTTTTTCCCGGCATAGAAAGGAGCAGGCGCCCCACCAGCCAGGGGCAGGGGGCGTCCCAGGCAGTGATGAGGGCTGCCTAAGTGGGAGGAGGCCTGGCACCTTGCTCCCGGTCGAACGTCTCTGCCAGCACACCTGCCCGCGTTCTTGCTGACCTGCCCCTGGCAACTGTCAGGGAGAGAAAAGGCAGCAGGATGACAGAGAAACAGTCCTTGGGTCCGCCTCTGCTTTCTTTATTTGACAAACATAAATTTCCACTACGCTGCGTGGGAGGCCATCATCCCCATCGGTGGGAAAGGACCGTCTATTCAATAGACAGGACTGGGACAATGGCTATCCCTACAGAAAGGGGGGCAATTAGGTCCGCCCCAAGTCAGAGCCGGATTTCCAGGTCACGGAGCTGTGCAGGGGGGAAGCAGCCCAGGCGGCCTTTCGAAGCCTCAAAACACAACCTCGCCCAGTCCGCGAGGTGGCACTTTGGTGCCTGCCACACAGAGGACAGGGGACATGGAACTGTGGTCACTGGTAGGGCAGTAGTGACCAACACCAGGGAGCAACTACAACCCACAGTTAGATCAAGTGAAAGGATGTCTGCCCTTCGGCTTCTTCCTGAATACGGGCCTTTCTTTTCTCTTGCCGAGTGAGCGACAGTTGGCTTCAACTCTTAAAGCTTTCATTTCCTCATCTATTTCACGGGGGCAACAAAACTCAACTTCTAAATTGTGCAGATTAAATAATCAAATGCACGTAAAAGTATAGTCCCTGCTTAGAAAGCGTTAGCTCCTATTAGTATTATTTGTAAAGATAAAATCTGAAGACTAAGACTGCTACATTCCCTAGTACAATCTCTCTAAACTATTTATGTAACATTATCTGAAACCATGCTAGAAGAAGTCTATGAAAACTAACATTTATGGCCAGAGAGATGATACTAGGAAAAGAAAATATTTTGAAAATCCACACAGTGTCCCGGCTCCCTGGAAACACGCTGGGCAAGGCCACTGGGATTACATTCCCTCACTGTGAGAGGGAAACGTTTCTCTCCATTTCATCTTTCAGCTGCAGGGGAAACTGTGGTTACAAGCTTCGAGTTTTCCTCCTTCAAGATTAGGTGTGTTTTCAGCTTTCCGTGCAGCCCACAAAAAATTTCATCTTAGCGTTTCTAGCTTATCCATATGTATCCACTACTGCACCAAGTGTGAGCCTCTCTACAAAGCGAGTGGGCACCTCACGGTGGACTGAAACCTGGTTCCCCACACGTGACACTGTGTGTCGTGCCCCATAGCTCACGTTGGAAAGACATTTCATGAGAATGCCGAAACAAGGAGCCGCTCTAACCAGGGGCCGAGGACAGCTGTTTCCATGGTGCTGGGTGACTCTTCACAGATATACCAAAAATGCTCCAAATTGTGCTAGCAGCATGAGAATTATTTTATCTCAAAGGAACCACTTTTTAAAGGAAAAATCCCTCTCCAGCTGATTAAGACTTGGAAATTTTTTTTTAAGGTAAGTCCTATATTATAATCACAATCACATGGCATAAAACAAAAATCCATAACCACTAAACTAACTGTTGTTATCACTCATGGAGTCCATAGTAAAGATATTTTATCTAAATACAATCAAGACATTTTGTGACGTTTGACTGGTGTGCGTATAGCTGATGGAGACACTTTTTCCCCAGAGTTTCTCTTTTTCTAGTATCACTTTTTGGGAGGCGCAGAAGATGACATCGCAGGCACAGGGAAGCCTTCTCCTTAGAAAATATGAACTGTGCAGGATTCTGGAGTCTCTAGGCACTTAGCAAGAATCATCTCATTTGGAAGCAAAACAATTTTCAGCCACAAGAAGTCAACAGGGAATTTAGGAATTTCTCCATGTCTTCTAAATTACTCAAAAGCAACAAGGAGAATCATAAAGAGAAAAACAAACTCCTTCTTGAATGGAACTCAGAGGCATACTTACTCTTTTTTTATTAAGTAATATTCTACGAAAAGGTCAACTGGGGGTGCGGGGAAATGTTAAGTGCTAACATTCATGGCTGAGAACTTCCCTTGACCTTTTGATGTAAAGTCTACAGAAGCTTAGAATACAGGGTTGACAGAGAAATTATAAAGAAAAGTCATATTTTCCAGAAGTGCTCAGTGAGATCGAGGTGATGTACGGGATGAAAAGTTTCAAGAACGGGAGACCAGAATCATCACAGAAGTGAAAGGTAAGTCGGAAGTAGCACACACGAAGGCAGACAAGATAAAATGCAGTTTGGATAAAAGGAAGGCCAAAGGAAAAATGGCTGAAAATTCAAAAGGAACAGGGGGAAAAATGGCGGCCACCGAGGACAGGCAAAGGAGATTCAGCGGGCATTGAACTGGCAACTTTGAGCAAGAAACCCTAAACAATGGGACAAAAACAATGTTTCAAGACATAACTGCGGAAAATCACTCAGCAACAAGAGAAGGCTTGAAAGTGCAGCTTGAACAGTCATACTGTGTGCCAGAGAAGTTCATACAGAGCCGCCTACAGAACCAGCAAGGGCGAGTTACTGGAATCAAAAGATGAAGAAACAAAAAAAGATCTCGGTCGTTCAAACTGCAGCCTCAGCTAAGAAACAAAAAGGCTGGCCTCAAACTCTTCCCCGTGAGCACTCCACTGCAGGAGCTGGGCACGAATGTTTACAAATGCATTAAGAAAAGAGAGTTATGTCCACGAATTTTACAGCTAGTCCGTACAAACATACTCAAAACGGAAAACAGTCGAGAACATGAAGTAACTCAGAAAAGGTTCCATGATCTCTTCTTGAAGAACCTATGAGAAGACAAATTGGCAACAAAGAGATGAATAGAAAACTATGGTAAAAAAAACCCCACAAACAACAACTGGCAAACTGACCGTTTCATTGTGGGACTAAAACTAACACAAATGCGGGTCGCACTCCTGACAAGGTAATGAAGGGGATCAGAATAGACCGCCCCAAAACATGTCATGTGGGCAGAAAGTTTATTTTGAGCTGAAGGCGACTGAGAAGCAGAAAAAAGAGACCCTGCCCTGCTCCCGCGTCATCACCAGGACAGGCAGCTGGCACCGGGGGTCTGCACAAACGAACCTCCCAGAGCCGCTGACGGTCTCTCCCGTTACTTTCCCACATACGTACAATTTACCTTCCCACGATTTGCGGCCCCTAGGAGCCCAAACCTCCGTGCCTCTGTCTTGTTGGGTACCTAAGCCCCACGTTCTAACTGCCCCTGTGAGTTACTCATCTTCTCCTGGGCCCATGACCTCTGCATGTGTAAACAAGCTGCTTTTTCCCTGCTATTAACCTGTCCTCTGTTGGTTTAATTCACAGGCCTTAGGTACAAAACCTGATGACCAGAGGAAGCGGTTTTTTTTTTCCCCTCACCTACAGTTCTAATGATTTCACTAGCAAAAACTGGGAGGAAAAGGGGGCACATGGTACAGGATAAATAAGCACATTGATTTTCCCATATTTAGGGCCGGAGGGTCAAAAGATAACACTTGAAACTTGGAAACCAAGTAACAGAGATATCAGTATGTGTAAAGACACAAAAATAAGCCCAAGACAAATAATACACTCCACTTCAGCAGGGACTAACAGTTCTCTTCCCTGTTTCTGTTTTTGTTAACGTTTTGTTTTTCAGGTTGGCACTTGGCCACTTGGAATTGAAACTTTATTTCCTGGTTTTCATTGCAGATACCTTATCTGTGCAACGCTATGGAAGTTCCTTCTAGGAAGGAGGCCTATCTTTCTTCCCTGTTGCCTTCTGATTGCATTTTGAAATCCAGAAGTAACAGGCAGGGCTCCAACAGCTTTCTTGACCCATGAAAACATGTTAGGCTGAGAGGGATGCGCGACATGGTAGAAAGGCACGGGTCCCACACATTGCTAGGGACCGCACCAGCCCTGGAATGGCCACCTCCTGACTTCTTGAACACGTGAGACGGAAAGAAATTTCTGTCCTCTTTGAGCCACTCAGTTGCTGGTATATTTGGTGGTTCTGTGTGATTTGCCCCAAACTTAATCCTAATTAATATGAACATTATGAATATGACTTTGAAATGATACCAAGAACATGAGAGAAGGCCTGAACACATGGAAAGGTATATCATGTTCTTGAAAAGAAAGGTAGACGATTATAAAGACATCAGTTCTTGGATTAACATAATCGCAGTAAAAATACTAACAGGATATTTTGCAAACAAGCCAAGTTGACTCTAAAGTTCAAATAAATAAACAAGAAAGAAGGGCCTGAAAAGTCATGTAAAATAAGAGTCCTAAAGTAAAGGTCTGTGAGTGCGTGTGTATGTATTTTATTTGTTTGACTTTGCTTTAAGCTATAATAATTAAAATAATGTGGTTCTTCAGCATAGAGAGCCCAGAACTCTAGCTAAACGGATGCAGGAATTAAGTAAATGATACAGGTGGTATTTTAGATCGGCAGAAAAGGCAGATGACTTGCCCGGCTGTGTAATCATCTGGAGAGTAAACTGGAATCCTCATGTCACAGGTTGCATCAAAATATATTCCATGTGGGTCAAATATCTTCAAGTAAAAAGTTAAACCATGTGAAAGTACTAAAGAAAATATGTAAATTAAAAAAATTTCTCATATGGTGGAAGGTTTTTCTAAACAGGACACAAAACCTGAAGTCATAAAAAATTTTGTAAAGTTGACTACGCAAAAATCAAAAAGTTGGGGGGAAAACACCCATAACCATTAAAGAGACACAACACACTGCAGGGGGAAATTCAATTCATATCACAAAGGACTGATTTTCTTAAAATAATTCTTAAAAGAATTCACTGATTCTTAAAAGAATTCCTCTTAATTCATAGCAAAAAGCCCACCAAGGAAGGCAAATATATATTGGGCCTGAGGCATAGAGAACACTAAAAGCTTTTAGAAAGAGGGTCAAGTTCATTCACGATAAAGAATGCAAAGTGAAACTACACTGTGTTACCATTTTCACCCATCCGGGCAAGGTAAGAACCATTGGAATCACACTGTTAGACCATTAAGGAGGATACGGGCACTCTCATCTACTTATTTTAAGAATTTAAACTGGTACACATTCCATCAAAATCAGTTTGATAATAGTTAAAAAATCAGAATGCACTTATACTTTAACCAGACAACGTTACAGATTTGCACACTCCAAACGTCACATATACAGGGTTACTTATTGCAGTATGGCTTGCAATAGCTAAAACTGGCAATAGTGTCCATTTCCATCAATAGAAGACTGATAAATTAAGTAAAACCATATAATGAAATATATAAAATTAAAAAGACTGATAAATTAAGTAAAACCATATATGAAATATAACCATTAAAAAGTCAGGCTTTGGCGGTGTACCAAGCAACTTTGCAGAATTTGTTGCTTCTAAAGAAAACTGTGTAAACAGAATTATAACCATTAATTGTCATCACCACACATTATACATTCCTTGTTCCTCATTCTTGTGATCTTGTACACATCAGAAATCTAAAGACTGGATAATCAAAAGTGATCAGCCAGGTGGAAAATAAAGGACCAGAACCTCTTCTGAGTGGAGAATAGTGTTTCGAATGTCACATCCAATGTCAAAATGCAAAAGGTATTGTAAAGTAGCGCTGATGAAACAGCACAGCCTAGGAATCCATTTGAAAAATGGATCACCTGGAAGAAAAACCTGGAGAAACGGATCATAGCGGCATTTCCCAAATACACCATTTCCCCCCTGCTTTCTCCAGTTCAAGGGGTGAGTGTCCCTTGGAAACTGTGGCAACACTTTGTTTTCAATATAGCAAAAAAAATTCCTCCTCAACTAAAAAAGAGATAAAGAACTTGGGCTCTGATGTATAAAATTCCCTCCATATTTGGATGTACTCTATTCTATCCTCATAGTGTATCTAAAAAATCTAATTCTACTCACTACCCACACAGACACACACAGACACATACGGAATCACAGACAGACAAAGAGAAATGTCTAATGCATGCTTACCTGATAACGTGTTGGCTGATTGAGAATGCTGTTAAAACTGTGTGATTCAAAAACTCTCGAGTTAGACTGAGTGAAGAGGTTTAACTAGGAAAAAATACAATTAACCTAGTAAATTAGAATACATTCATTCGGAAATCAAAAATATAATCTGCTTTTTTCTCCTTGATAACATTTCTGGACTCAACCCTCTGGAGGAGCATTTTGTGGAAGTCGAGTTTTGTAAGTGATTTGATATATTTCCAAAGGTCAAAATGAATGTGAGTAACACGCTCACATATATCGACACACGGTGGCACCACGTGCTGTAACTGAGCTGATCAACTGAAAAGATTCTTTGAAAAGTCAGCTCGTGCTAAGTAAGCATCACTGCTCCCGGGACCTTGGACAGTTTACCAAAAGGAGTTCGGGGCACCTCGCAGGCGAAGCTGCACAGAAGGGACTGCACCTGCCCCGAGCCTGGCTCCTCTCCTGCACTCGGACAGAAACCCACAAGCTCGGACGGCATCATTCAGTTTTTTGTAGCCCTAATAACACATCTTCCTGAGCCAGGTTCACAACTTTGGAGAGAACTGGGCTAAAGAATTTTGGTGTTCTTTTTTTTTCTCTGTCTTTCTCAGCTTCCATTTGAGTGGGCAGGAACCGGAGGCAGGAGGGGCACATGGTCGCCACCATCCTGCACGTGCAGCGGGGGCCACCTCTCCCCACACAAGGTGCGCCTGCAAGGCAGAGCCCCCCACTGGCCTGCCCACTCCCGCATGCATGACTCAGGGAGTGTGGGTGCAGGACAAAGAGAGGGGACCCTCCCAACTCTGTCCTGCCACAGGGGGACCCAGGAGGAAACCTCAGCTGGAGAGGCGAGCTCTCCTAGGAGCCACCGGGGGTCAGCCTCTGACCGCCGGCTGACCGAGCGGGCTGGGTTACAAAAGATTCTGGAGGCCCCTTCCTTTCTTCGAAAAAAGAAAAACGGAAACGTGATTTATCTAAATCTGCACTCAATTCAGTACACAGAGAATGTCTATGTCTACAAGATTTTAAAAAGCTCCACGCACAATTTTAAAAATACAATCAAAATGGAAGTTTTTAACCAGATATTGGAGCCAGGGCGTCCAGGGGCGTGGAACCTGAGCTCAGAGCCCAGCCTTCCTTGCATTTCCAGACACCAGTCTGAGGAGAACAGCTTTCCCTCCTGCTGCCCCCGAGTAGAGCATGCCACCTTTCCTTATGGGGCCCAGGCGGCCCCGTGCCACCTGCACGCTGCCTGTTAGTTCTCGTCCTTCTACATTACAACTACTTCAGGCACGGAGTCGGTGAAACCAGTTAGAGAAAGGACTCTAAGGTGTGAAGTGGAAGAGCCCTGTCTTCCCATTCTTGAGAGGTTCCTTCGAAAATAATACAGCCTCAGTGGCTAAATGCCCAGAGAAGCAAAGTCCATTTCGGCAGTAGCAGAATTTGCCCAAGACAGTATTCAGAGCCTGGCCCCTTTAAGGGACCAGCCACCCTGCAGCAGCGGAAGGTGCAGCGGGCGTGGGGCAGTACCCAAGCCTGAGCGCAGCTGTGAGCAGGAGGCAGCCAGGTGCAGCAGAGCAGGTGGAGGGGCAGGAAGAGCTAAGCATCCGACCATCTGACGCCAACTTGAATCCCACGCCCACCCCGGGCAGGCTAGCACCGTGACCTTGCACGAGTGAGTTACTTTAATGGCTTCAGTTGTCTTATCTATAAAAGGGGAATAACAGTCACACCTACCTCACAGCGTTGCCTGAGGTTCGAACGTACAGCAAAGCACTTTGTAAACTGTGAACGAGGAAGGGCACTGCTATTTGTTGAGGCTGGCACTTTGTACATATCCTGTCATTCTCACGAGAACCCTACGCAGTCTCCTCTTTCAGGTGAGACAAGTCAGGCTCAGAGCGATGAAGGGACCTCTCCACGGTGCGTGCTGAGGAGCCGCAAGCCCCAGAAATCGGATCGGGGTCTAACGCCGAGGCCTCCGCCTTACACTACCCTGTTGCTCGCCGTGCACATGCACGGGGCATCATTTGCACTGCGTCACAGCCAACCACTGCCTCGCAGCCTCGTGGCCTTATGAGCCCACCTGCAGGTGTAAAGGTTTGAAAGGCCACCTTTTTAAAAAATAAGAGGCCAGGGCATTGCAAATCTTGGAAAGGCACAGCTGTTTTAAGAAGTGAGAAATCAAATGGCAGCCATCCAGCCTCTACCCCGCGGCAACTGCGCAGGCACATCTCCCTCTGCTCAGGAAGGCCCGCCTCTTACGAGGACGGCACTGCCACCTCGTGGCTCCCAGCTACAGGCCGTTTTTACAGCCCCTCACGTGCACTCCTGTCTGCCTCGCTCACTGTCGTCTGAGGCTCTGCCCATGTCCTCCGGTCTCCTGGGCCAAGTCTGCCTCTGAAAATTAAGTTCACGACAGTGAACTGCTATCATGAAGCTCATCTCTGTTGATGAGTTTGACTCAAATGGGACTACTCAAGGACAAACCATCCTTGATTATTTGTAAAAGGGGTGTTTACAATTACTATTTGAGGATGCTCTTAGGTCTGCGTTGCTTTTATAATAACAAAGGAAAAAGTAGCCCAATAAAGGGTCTGTAGAGTAAGACCATGGTCGTGGACACTGTGTATACAGCCACGAGGAAAACATGTCATCAAAACCATTTCATTTCAGAAGAACAGCTGAGAAGCATGGGACACAAGAAACAGAAAGTCCTGTTTACTTTTAACAAGTTAAAGAAGTTTCTTGTTTGTTTTTGTTTTGAATCTGGTAGTTCACATGAAATTATGACCAAAAGCAAGGAACAGACTAAGTGACTTCTTGAAACACATGAAGGTATTAAGTATTAGTCTATGAAAGACTATAGAATGGACAATACTTTCAACATCTTCTAAGTTCACACATAAAAACTACTGAACACACATCAAAAGACAAGGAGAAGGACAACATACGTGAGATAGATCGCGGCGAGTGTCCGATACCTACCCTGGACTTCGAGTGCCCCAGTCCCATCTCTATATCTTTCTGAAGCCTTCTCCTTCTGCATTTGGAAAAGTTAATGATCCGCATGATGAAATAAACAAACGACTTTGGACTAGGGACTAGGCTGAAGGGCGGAGGTAAGGTTTTTCCATCATCAAAATAAGACAGCCAAAGTTTTGAACGAGCAAACTTCCATTCTACGTCACTGTCATCCTGTGTCACGAGAGAGAAAAGAAATCTCATTTTAACAACTAAAAACTCTAGTAACTGATTCCTGTAGGGTCTTACAATGAACCTAAATTATGCTTTAGAAATAGATAAGTGACTTATATACAATTATCTGCCTATTATCTCTATTGTCCTGTATACTATTCTGACTAGCACTTTCTTAATGCTCATTTTTTAAAAAAATTTTTCTCTCCCACATGCTTCGGTGTGTACCCACTGAAATTTAACCAGAATCTCCATCCCCCATCCAAAAACAAAGCAAACGCACAAGAAAAATTCAGGACCGAGGAAAGATAGAAGGATTCATTCCTCTCCATCCTCCTCCCTCTGCCCCAGCTCTGCATATCCAACAACAGCTCCCCAGTCTCTAACTGCCCTCCCTCTTCAGCCGGCCCCATCTAATAAATAGGCTGTGGATATAGCACCTTACACCCCAATGGCAAAGGGAAAAAAACATACTCAGGTGAAACTGCACTGTGGGGTTTATGTGTCTGCCATATGTCCTCAAATGTCACAAAAGGCCCTCCATGGCCAACTCCTGTCTTCTATCTCCTCTTATCCTCAGTGCTACCCCATGGGCATGGGAATAACCATGCTAACTGGGAGAAGAGTGGAGAGAAAAAAGGACGAGAAGGAGGCCCCAGGGGGAGGAAGTGGGCTCCCTCGGTCCACACTCCCCAGACTGCCACCGCCACACCCAAGCAGGCATGCAAAGCGCCCCAGTCTTCGTTTCTGGAGAACCTAACTCCTGCTCTGACAGCACTGCCTTGCACGTTTCTAAAGCCCACAAAGAGACTCAATGGACTTAAGCGGCAAGGCACTAAGAAGATGCTGAACACTCGCCCAATCCGAACTGGCCCAATCCAAAATGAAAAGCGAAGGGATTTCAGGAATATTAAAAATTCTGACTGGATATAGAACATCATCCATGTCTGCCAGACGCCTGGTAATCCCCCTACCAGGGCCTTGCGGGGGTTGGTGGGCTCGCCTAGGAGAGAGTAATTTCCCAACAGCCAGGACTTCTTCTAGCACTAATTTCAAAACTTCTGAAATATGCCCTGAGAGTGAGGGTAAGGTCACGGGGCCCCGCTGTGCTCCTGGAAGACACTGGAAGGCATACGGCTATCTACCCAGGAGGAAAGCCCAGGGAACGGTCTGGGTGCACTCTGACGGGGTTAAGCCTCCTTGTTCACACAAGGTAGAGCAACCCACAGGGCACATGGCAGGTATGTAACGATATTAGAACAGATGGCACGGAGAGAGACGCCGTGGGGCGGCGTCCGGTTTACCTCGATTTCTTGATATGAGCTGTTAATCATAGCAATTAACATGTTGAGTAAAACGACCACCATAGTGACATTGTATATTCCATAAAGAACGTATCCAATATTCTCTATGAATTTGTGATCATATTTGAGCACAACGGAAGTCACTTCAGAGAGCCCAAATATGGACCAGAACAACGTCTTGAAACTTTCTTCCACGCTGTTGAAAGAATAAGGGACACAGTCAACGAACGGGCAGTTTTCGGCATTAAAAAGTCAAAAGCAAAAACGAGCTGAGGTCTGAACACTGTACCGATAAAAAACACCATCATAAAATGTCATCAGCATAAACCCGAGAGTAGAATTGCTTTATTGTAGTATTTCACGGAAAGCACCCTCTCGGGTTTTCAGGAGCTAGTGATGGAACGGTGCCAAAGCCCAGCTTTTCTGTAAATTACCAAGAGAGAGTTCTCTGCAGTCAGCGGGCAAAGAAGTCATACCACAATACCCAGTCCTTTCTCCTGGCAGGACGCCATTGGGGTGGGATTTTGCAGGTGGCTTAGTATCTAAAGCACGTTCTCCGAAGAAGAACAAGGTCGGGATTCAAATTATACACCCACTTCCAGAAAAGTACGCACCCGCGCAGTCCTTCGAGCACGGCGGCAGGGAAGGATGAGAACACCCTAAATACCCACCTGCAGGGGTGTGGGGAAATAATGCAGGAGGGTCCGTGGGACACAACGCTGAGCAGCCACTGGGGAAAAGGACACAGGTCTAGCCTCATGGGTTTGTGCAAAATGATGTTGGTGACACAGTCTTAAGTTTAAAAAAAAAGATAGAGCGAGTATGAAATAGTCTATTATTTGAATAAAAAAGAGGGATGTACCGACACTCGCGTCTCTGCAAGTGCCCCGGGGGACTAAGGCACACCCGGGGCCTGAGGCCCAAGGGCGAGGAGGGGACAGGCTGTTTGCCGCAGGCACTGCCCCAAGTGAATCATTTGTCACAAGAATTGATTACCTAGAGAAAAGTTGTGCTTGGCTGCGAATGAAGAGGAGGCAACGGAATGAAAGATTTCTCTTCTTTCCCCTCAGTTTAAATACTCTGCCTCCTGACTCCTTCCCTGCAGAGATGAGCACGCAGGGTCTCACCAGACCAAGCCCCCACTTCCACCCCGTCAGTGGGCTTTGCCAGCTGAATTTGCCTGGTTTCACCCTATAACCCAGTTGTAATCGCTGGTCTGGGAACAGCAAGGATAATCCTTACACTGAACAATCACACACATACAATTCCAATGCACAGGAGGGGTCAAAAGTACATCCTTTTTCCAAAGAAAAGATTTATGAAAGCTTTGTTTGATTTCTTATAACAGACTCTAAATAATAACTCTATAGATATATAGCCTTTAGTGCTAGTTTATTCATTCATTCATTCAACAGATATTGATGGAGCTCCTCTTCTGTTCTAGAAGCTGTGCTAGACCCCGGGGCTAGAAGGCAGAGTAAGAATTGCTGTTCCTAGAGTTACTGTCTCTTACAAAATGTTTGATCATGTGACATCATAGCATGGATGCTGGGTGGAGACAGGAAAAGGATGAGTTCTTTGTTGCTGCCACTAATTTAACAGTGTCACAAAACCCCCGCCTTCTTCCTCTTGCTCCTTTGCACCCCTGCCACCTTCACTGTCTCTGACTCTGTCTGGAGTGAGGTTTCTCCCTGGGTGGGGAGAGGGGACAGGCAGAAGGAGGGGATGCTAGCAGAGCCCCTGCTGTGGGCAAGAGGCTTCCTACAAATCACCTCACGTAACCCTCACTACGACCTGATTTAAACCTTTTTGCGCTTCTTTTACAAATAGGGACACCAACCCAGAGAAAGATCAAGTAATGCAATCAAAGGCCACAGCGAGGGCCCAGCAGGCTCACATGCACATCCGTCTGCCTGATTTTCGAGCCCACGTTCTTTCCACCACAGCAGGTGGCCCCGTCCTCACACAGAACCTCACAGAAAAGGCCAGGCGTCACAGGAGTTCTCAGAGCTCCGGGGCGGGGGCGGCGTTGTGCGCAGGTCTCTCTGCGCCTCCCCCGCGGGGCTCAGAGGTTTCCCTTCACTGAAAGCCAGTGAGCTTCAGTTCTTCACCCCTAAGACCTGCTCTATATTGACTATTTGAAAAAATTCATTTGAAAACAACTTGAAGTCTGGGCAGGCGTGAGGTTTTACTTGAGTCTACAGGGAACTTGCTGGCTGCCCAGCTGGTGTCCAGTGTGGCATTACAGGACACAAAGGCACACGGGGGAGGAGGTTGTGACTCCCCCCCTGCACGGACTACAGCACAGACAGAGACCATCCCTGTGACAACAAACTCCAGTCGGTGATAGCGACTCTCACAGTCTGGATGTCCCCTGCTGAGAGAACTCAAAAGGACAGGGACTAAGGGAGATTCATCAAGGAAGACTTCCTGGGGACGGCGAGCCTCCCCTGCGGAAACCAGCGTGACCCAAAGAAGGGAACGGTGTCGCCGTCACAGAGGGCTGTACACATTTGGCTGTAGTTTCTTTCCACCCCCTGTACCCATTAATGATTAACATTAAAATTAGAGCTGACGCCTCTTTTCTGAAATAACAGTAATGGCTACAAAATGATGAAACTAAATTTAACGTCATACATAATGGAAGAGACATCCAGTATTAAAACTTTATTACTCAACTCTCTCAAAATAGCCAATTTTGTCCAGGATTTTTCTGAATGCTGACTCATTCCGTCGTCAAATGCTCACTGAGCTCCGAGAGAGCCATCTTTGGAGCAACGTAATTACACACAGGTGCTAATTGTTTTTAAATGGATTTTTCCTGCTCTTACAAACATCTTTATTACAATCACTGGACTCCTTCCTTTGCTTCCTCTGGGTGTGTCCCCACGGCTCTTCCTCACACCAGCTGCAGGAAAAGATACCTTACTTACGTGGTGAAGGCGGCGTTCACTTTGGCCCCCAGGTAGTATGAGTAGAGTATGAACATGCCGATCATAAAGGCAAGAAACACCATGATGAAGAGGACCATGAACTTGAAGATGTCCTTCACGGTCCTGCCAAGAGAGATCTGTAAGGGGCCAAAGCTCTCGTTGGCGGGCAGGATGTAGGCGATCCGGGAGAAGCTGAGCACGACAGCAATGGCGTAGAGGCCTTCGGATATGATCTGCGGGTCGGAGGGGAGCCACTTATCTCGGGCTGGAAGGAGAGAGAGGGAGGGATTAAAACGGGACTTTCTGTTTGTCGCTAACTACGACCAGTCATACCTTACACAGGCTCTAATATCTTGCAGGTAGGTAGCTAACATCTCGGTTGGAACCACTCCAGATTTAATGACCAGTCTGGGCTCTCTTGGTCATGGTAAGCCAGAAACGCATGAATTCTACACACAGATGAAGCATTTCAGCGGAGAAAACACCGCAATAAAGACACGAAGCTGACTTCACATTGAGCAGAAACAGAGTAAAGTAGAAAGGATGAAAAGGAAGGTTCGCACTTCATTAGACACAGCTGTGTCAGGACCACGACGTGATGACAACCTCGCTGAGCTCCCCCGCAGCTACTAGGTTTATCAACCAGTCAGTTTCTCATCCTGTAAATTTGGTTGGCACGAAACTGCTGCATTTCGTGGGGAAATGAGTTCATCTTATGGTTTATGCACGTGAAATGTCACATTCAGAGAAGCAGGAATGTCGCTGGAACACAATGGCATCGTCAGCGTGGTATCTGAACGAGACACTTCTTCCTGGAAAATGAAAACTGCTCCTGAGACACCCAAGATTCGGAGATCGGTTCCAAATGAGAATCCCTAACGCCCTTCGACAGCCACTGAGCACGGGGCACAGCGGACTCTACCTATTTCCCGGAAGGTCAGTGAAGCGCTTGGTGGTCAATTTTGTGTGAACCGTGCCACTCCCAGAAAAATGCGCGCACCGTAGGCATTTGCAACAACAACAAAAATGACCATTTACTGAATGTTTAATATGCACCAGACACTGAGCTTTCAATGGCCTGGCGGACCTGGTGTTACTATTGTCTTCTTTTTAGAGGTACAGACACCAAGGCGTCAAAAGGGTAAAAACGTGATCAAAATCACACACATAAGGAGCAGTGCGGCCTGAATTCACAAATTTCCCTTCAGATATAGTCACCAAATACACGTGAATACATTTAAATACATAGGTTATTGTGATACTCAAGGTATGTATCACACAAAAAATGCAACCCAAGTTGATTCTTTAATTATCAATGGCGATCATTTGTTCATTTGATCTGGTCTCCCTGGTACAAACAGGCCCTTGCTCACGGACAGTAAGAGAGAGCGTGTGTAAATCTCACTGGGTGAAAGCACATCTGTGTTGGGGCGCCGGCGCCCAGCCTTCTGCAGTATCGTGAGGACGCTGTTCGTCCTCCCCGCAAGGTGAGCCTTCACCTCGCTTCTAAAGAGCTTTGCTCCCCAAGTGCATGTAAACTCAGTGCCCGGGCTTACTTCTCTGTAAAGTGAAGGTGAGGCCAGGACATCTAACGTCTTCTCCAGACTTGAGATTATGCCAACATGTGAACATTTGCTAATGGCGGCTCCACGACTTGCCCCTGCCCCATGGGCAGTAGTTAAGGTTGCCTGACACAGGCACGCACTGGGAAGGAGGCATCAGTATCCTTGCGCACTGGGCATCAGCCAGCCTTGCGCTCACAGTAGTAGGTGGCGTCTCCACCTGTGGGGCAGGGGCACGACCTCCGCTCCGTGATTCCTGCCGGTTCTCAGGGCTCATCATGTCACAGTCGGTGCAGCTCCTGCTCGGCCAAGGCCCTCTGTGCTTCCCCTGCGTGGTAGCTTAGCACCTTTTATTACCTTGCGTCCTCAAAGCCAAACGCTTGGGGACTCACCTTCCCCAGCATCCCCCCTCTCAAGCTATGTCCTCCAATCGTGACAGTTTCAAGTCCTAACTACACATCAGAGTAAATTAGGTTGTTAGGCTGAAAGGCAACTTTTCTCCTACCCTGCAGCACCCTCTTTTTATGGATGTGAAAACTAAGGCACGGGGAAGTAAACGAACTTGAAGAGTCGCACGGCCCAGGCGAGCGACAGCCTGGGAATGAATCCAGCTCCGAAGCTCAGGCCGCCTCCACTGTCCAGAAGCCCTCGGCGCCCCTCTCACACTGACACTGGCTTTCTCGGCGTTTCCTTCTGAAGCTTGGTTCCCACAGCCTTCCTGAAGCTCGGGAACCCTGCGTTGGTGGCTTACCGTAAGTGAAGTACTGTATCTCTGGGGGAAGGGTGACTTCGCTGAGGTCACTCTCCTGGACGTAACTGTCCACATACTGCTGTGCTTTCGTTGCCTGGATGAAAGCTAGGAACCTGGCTGTGAAGGCGGCGATGAAGATGGAGAGCATCCCGAAGTCCAGCACGTTCCACAGCTGCAAAATGTATTCCCTCGGTCCTTCCAGCCACAGCTCCTTACACTCGGACCACATCATTCCTGTCACAGCACACACGGAGGGCACGCGTTAGGCTCCGTGGCTCAGCCGGGGAAGCCACCCGTCCCCATCGATGCAACGCCCCATCTGCAAAGCGCCAGCCCGGGTGCCCCAAAGCAGGGACTGTCCGGCTCAGCGGGCAGAGTCATGAAAAGGGGAAGCTCCCACGGCAGGAAGGACTGCCTCCCCCAGGCCGGCCTTCGGGGCGACGCACCCACACGTGGGCCCAGAGGTGCTGCTGCTGGGACGGAGGGGCATGGGCAGGAAAGAGGAAAGGCGCCCAGGAGGCTCCACCCAGTCTACCAATTTTGCCCCATGAGGTTTTCGGAGACAAGAAAAATTCATCCTTATAAAATTACACTGGTTCCTTGTCAAACCCTAGTGACGACTGGGGAAATGGCCCGCAGGTGGGCACCGTGCTGTGGACTTGTGAGCCATCCCCCTCCAGGAGCCCTTCTGTCACTGCCCCCAGCCCTGGCTCCGCCCGGCTTCCTGCCTGCGGGTGGGGAAAGAAGAGGCCCTGCAGCCCGGAGGCCTGGGGTACGTGGGAGCCGGGCGCAGCAGCCGCCGCTCTGGCACTCCCTGCCTGCCTATGTCAGGGGACAGTACTGTCGAGGTTTTCAAGGAAATGTAGTGGCTCAAAGTAAAACGTGTGACATAACTGCTTGACCTAGAGGGAGGCCATGGGTGTGAATGAGGGGGGGGGGAAGGGACCGATTTAATCAGGGGCTGAGAAGACACCCAGAAACTCGCAGGGCCAAACCGAACATATAAAAATGACTTTGGATTAGTGGCCAACAGATAAATGGGTTCCCACATCCGCTGTCTTGTCCCCCACTGCCTGCGAGTGTTACTTTAACACAGCCAGCGGTGCAGAATGGGCTGCGTGAGGCGAAGTAGCAAACATTCTGAAAACGGACACTCTCCCCTAAAGTGTCTCAAACTGAAACAACATAAATGTTCCGTACTCATCAGGTAATAGCCACTGGGGTTACTTCACAAGAATTTCAACTAAATATGTGATCATCCCAGTGAGTCACATGAAAAAGCTTACATTTTATTCAACAATTGAAGTTCGATGTCTGAAGCACAGTATATTGATAGGAGGTTCGTGTTACTTATAAAAATCCTTAATTTAGCATTAGGATACCTTTTAGTGTCTTCAAGCTGACAAATTATTTGATGATTTTGCTCTTCCGCTCAACTAACAATGGTGATATTGCCACCATATAATGTAAAATAACATTTTAATAGAAAATGACATTGGGCCGGTGAACACACAACGTAATACACAGATGATACATTATAGAATTGTATACCTTAAATCCATATAATTTTATTAATCAATGGCATCCCAATAAATTCGATTTTAAAAAAAAAGCAAAAATGACCTACAGGCGATGTTTTTGTTTGTTCTCAGAGTACTTAAAATCCAAGGCTTACCCAGAACCCACACCATAATCAGCATCTCGGTCCACGTGAACTGGGTGGTCTTGACCCTGAAGATCTGCTTGGGGTAGTCGACGACCGTGATGTTCGGCATCGTGCTGATGCCTTCGAATCTGTCTGAGGCGTTGAACACAAGCAGGCCCAGGAAGATGATGAAGGAGGCGGCGTGAGCCACGAACTTCATGAAGGGGCTGCGCAGCACCTTCCCCAGCTGTGACAGGGCCAAAAACAAAAGCTTTTACTTTTGAAAACCCGGCTTCCACTTGTGAAAATCACTACGCAGGATTAAACAAACAAACACAAACAAACAAACAAACAAAAACAGATGAAGTGAGAACACTTTTGAAACTTTGCTTCTGTTTCTGAGAAGCTCTACATTGTGAAAATCACTCCTTTTAAAGGGTGCCTCCCTCAAAAATAATGTAAGAAGGCTTCAGGCTTCATTGTTTCTAAATATCCAGTTTGTCTTAGAATACACTGCACTCACACAGATGCATTTCTGAAGGTCACAGGGTATATATGAGTCGTTCTTATTTTTACATCAAAACACTATGCAATGTTAAGGTTTTTAGGGTTTAGGAAAAGAAATTCCAAGTTTGCAGTGTGGAATCCTCTAGTGCTGTATAATTGAAATGTTATGATGAATTTGTAGACTCGTTCATTTATCACTGAAATGTTATGAAATGTCTGCAGCACATTAAAAACCCTTTGGAGATTAAAAAAAAAATCTAACTACTATAGAAGTAAATTTTAGTTCTCATTTCTAAATGTTCCAAAATCAAGTTGTGCTTTGTGTGATAGAAAAAGAGGTAGAAAATACTATAATCAGGATAAATATTTTGTCTGTTGCTATCCCAATTAGATGAGGGAGTGATACACAATGATTAAAACCTCTAAGTAGGTTAATTTAATTGAAAGTCGTCCCCAGTCTGGAAAAGTATATAAATAGTACAAGAGCATCTTAAAGTTCATTTTATAACTGTTTTAAGGTAACTCCTTTAAAATCCCATGTGATTGGATGTCCTTAGAAGCCCCATGTTCTAGAAGAAGTGAAAAACAATTCCTCCTGTCCCCAGGGCTTCTGTGGTGCACAGATTAGGTACATTTGGTAGATTTATCAAATAAGTTCTCCATTCTACACACTCAAACCCTACTTTTAAACTCAGTCTGTGACCTTAAAAAGTACCAAAGTTCACATTTAAAAGGCTGCAAATTCAAACAAATGTTTTTGTACGTCCACAGCCTTGACTTGATGCTAACAAATAACCGCGAGCTGTCAGGCCCCTCTGGGACTGGCCATAAACGCACGCAGGCAAACGTCACATTTTCTACAGGAAAATAAACAAGTGCTTTCACATGTCGCTGTGCCGCTCCACAGCTGCACGCCGCAGGGGGCGCTCATTCGTAGCACTTACGATTTCTTGGCAGTTGCCAAGTCTCTAAAAGGTTGGTCTTTTAAAAATTCAAATAACATGGAAAGAAGGCAGCATGCCTAGCCTAAAAATGGGATACGTGTGGAGAACTCCGGCTACGTTCTTTTCGCCGTCGGGTAGAGGGCCCGCGGCAGGTGTGAACGCGGGTAGAAACGGCTCAGCTCCCTCCTTTCCCTTCTCTCCTGCGCTTCGCTGGGTGGAGAGAAACAGGGCAGTGGGCTGACGATGTCCACGCTGGACCCGATGCCCTGTTTCCACTGGTTACACTGCCCTGAGAGACTGACACTCACAAACTGGACTCCAACGCCTCTTCCCCAGAAGGGGAAGTTACTGGCGTGGGATGTGATTTTTGCTTTAAGGCATGCTCTCTCACATTATTTCTAGTTTTCAGTCTCTAGTCTTCCAACGTTCATGCATTTGAGGAGTCATAAGATACTTTTCCATCACAGACAACAACGGAACTCAGTCGAGTCATCGCAAGGGATCGAAATGACAAAATTCCGGCCTTAACTGCATGGGCAGCTTGAGGGCGAGGTGAGATGGGTGAATGTTCCTGCCTACCCGCGGTGACAGGAGGCTGCAGAGCCAGGGGCGGTGGTTTCCAGGCCGCTCCAGGGCCTTGACTCATTTTGCCTGCAACTGACTCTGATTTAAACAAAACCAGATTTCCGAATATAACAACAGGATTACAGGATCTCAGACCAGCCTCCTCGGCCTGGCAGCGCCCCCTAGGAGCCTAATGCAGATTCTGCGAGCACACCCAGTGTCCCCCTCCCCATCGTGGTCAGTGGTCCTCTTAGCCACAACCAAACTGGCTCTCCACGGGCAAGCGGACAGGGGAAGGAAGGTCATGAACAAAAACAACTCGAGCAAAACTAGACAAACAAACCATCTAAAAATTCCGAAGCTCCCAAGCCCAAAGTCTACATTTTTTCTTCGGAAGAAGAACGAAGGGCTCGGGGCCCCTGACATGCACTTTCTAGGACTTTGGGTGACACCATGTCTGCAGCTGGGCTTAACACACCGGGCCACGGACGGCGTGGATGGGTCCCAACGAGTGCCCTGAGGTGAGCAGGCTGGCCATGTCTTGGTGCCATTGCAGCGGCGATGCTCCCCGCCCTCCCGGGGCCGGCCCACCGGCCCTCTGTTTATTAAGCTGTCGACAGAACCAGAGCGCATGCTGCTCCCCTCCAGCAGCTCTGCCCCCTGCCTACCATGGGGATTTGATCATAAAAGCCTAAGCGCTGTGTGCCTGCAAAGGCCAGCTATCTCACTGGCACCAAATGCTTTCTCTCCCCTTCTTTGACTCGCTGTGGTCATTACAAAACAGCACTCATGTGCCAGAGTTGATTAACACTCAGGCTGAAACCGCTAAGAGCTTGATGTTCGAGGCCTTGTCCTTCTTCATCCCAACAGGACATGGTAACACAGAGGGTAAGAAAGCCATACCCGGCTGCAAGGCGCAATCCAGTAGCCAATGGCGAGGAACGGAAGGCCCAAGGCCACCACCAGCACAACCAGACACTTGACGGCCGTGGTCTGCTCCCGTAGCCCCGAGAGGTTCTCGTACCAGATGGTCAGGAGCTGCTGCTGGCAGTTGGGGTGAGCCACAAACTGGAGGGGCAGGGGAGAGAAAGGCGGGTTACCATGCCAGTGGCCACAGTTCGACTGCTGAATGTTAAGATTAACCTCCTAAAGGTATTGATGCCCATGCTCCCAGCACGTAGGCACTGGAAGGTTCTGGTCCTGTTCTCTGTCACACTCCCTCCGTTCTCCCATACTGCTCCAGAACTAGAAGAAGAACCAAAGGGGAAACAAGAGGGCAAAACTGATGTTGTCCTGAGCCAGTTCTTTCTCTTCGAAGCTCCCCATAGTTCGGACTCCTTTCTGGAATCCGGGGACGTGTGCGCTCCTTCGCGGACACGTCCCGTCTTGCTGTCTGCTAGCTTACTGGCTTTCCGTTCAAAGAGAAGAGGTAAGACTCACTTGGCTTATAGTAGGCTACAGCTAAAAGCAAAATGTGTTAAGCATCACGAGAGACTCCTAAAACACTACCTGTGTGAAAATACCCACAGGACGCGGCCTATGTGCACGTGCACCTGACCGCCGCAAGCCTGCGCAGGAGTCGCAGAAAGTCGGGGAACCCGCAGGCGTTACGCTCGGCCCACACCGCACAGCTCCAGGAGCTGGTGTCAAATGTCGCTTCCCTCCTGTTGAGTAATCTGTCCTCTTTTTATTGCTTCCTCTATCATAGGTCAGAAAAAAGCCACAAACATTTACTTGCAGTAGTGATTTCATAACTACAATTCTAATCAGGAAAGATGAGCAACTTATACTTCCTTCGTCCCCACCACCGGGCTTCATTTCGCCACCTGGTTTTGCTCACTCATCTGCCGGCATCTATTGAGAAGAACTGGGACTTCACTATGCAGGGAGCAGGCTGTGCTTGCCGTCAGGCCCACCTAAAGGTCCCTACGCTAAAAAGGGTCCCTTTGCAGCTGGATCTGCCTCTCTTTGAAGGGCCAGGCGCAGTGTGCCCAAACCTGGGAATCATTCAGGGTCACTCACACATCAGCTAGAAATGCCAAGAGGGTTTTTAAAAAGAGAGTTTAGCAATGCAAAAGTCAAAGCATGGCAGTCTTCTAACAAACAGGATAAAAAGCAACAGTGAACCTGTTAGGAGGTACCCGTGGGAGGGTTTTGCAAACTCTGAGAGGCAAAGGGAGCAGCCGCAGCTCCCAGTAGACACAGTGCTCATCTGTCATCAAGTCCTAGTTACCGATCCTAATGGTTCGTAGTGACTCCGGACAATTCTGCACGTTATTGGGCTATGTATCAAGAGCACGGCTACAGGGCAACAAAGAGGTTTCCACTTACTGGTACATAGTTCTCCATCAGCACTTTCCATTGAAAAAGTGGTAATAAAAAATAAAACCTCGCCCCCAGGGTAGGCAGTGGAGGCACAGTTTCCCCCAGACCCCCTCCCGCCCCCAGTGTGCCCATGCTCTGGAAGCCCACGATGACCACGCTGGTGGCAAGAGGCGAAGTCGGTTGACAGATGTGGTTGAGGTTGAGTCAACGGATATTAGATTTGAAAAACTCAACTGAATTGTTTTCAGTAATACAAACTGGTAGGGTTTGGGGGAGTAAAAAGTACCAAAAAGAAGATGCTATGTTTTCTGACTTGATGATCTCAATGTGAAAAAAAGTATGTGAACTTGTAAGTTCCTTTCAATTCAATTATAAAACCCCCAGGTCCTGGGGGGTCAGCAGTCATTGCCAGCCACGAAGTATATACAAGATCTTCTTTCCGAACTCAAGATTCTGTCACTCTCCCGAAGTCCTGAGTTTTGAAAACTGTAGTTCAAGGTTGATGGGGTCATTACTCGAACTCATGGTGCAACGTGTGGACGTAATCAAGGTTGAAGGCTTGCAGGGGCCTAAGCGACCATTTCCTGGGATTCTTGAAAACTGCAAATTTCCCCTCCTGCGCCTGTATTTGTTGGATCATTTCCTTCCTGCTTCGCCCATCCTCCCATGTGGGAATTCCTCCTCTCCTCCCCAGTCCCTAACTACCTTTCTGTCTCAGTCACTGACTCACACACACACTCGCGCCCTCGCTCGTTCTCCAAGATGGCATGAGTCCCTGCTAGGAGCCTAGGCCTTGGGCACCAGAAGATGAAAATGGAAGCATCGGCACTGCACTATGTGGTGAGCAATCCCTGGTTGTGGGTACACAGTACGCTATCAAAATAAACGTGAAAAGTAGCTATTAGATGGAGACCTGCTCTCATATGCTTGCCAAGGTAAATAATCAGCATTTCGCATAGTCTTAATTTGAATGTTGGTCCAAATGCCTTGGTGTTTAGAGGGCCTGCATTTGTGGGAAGTTGGATGGACACGAAGAAAAGGCAGGACTGTGACTATAGCCGGGCTGGGCTTAGGATGGGGAGTGGTGCATCCTGGGAAACCCACAGGTAGAGGATGTGATGTCATCAAATCAGATTACCGCTTGGGAAGTCAATGTGCACTTTTTAACAGGCCAAGGGTTTGAGTAAGACAGAAAATGCCTAAGGAGTTAATAGGCAGGTAGGCATGTCCGCATGGGCCTGGTGGGCAAATTCCCCTCTTTCCAGCCTTTCTTTCATAGGTTTTAAGCTCTCGGGGACAGAGATACTCACGCTGCAGTGTGGCTCCTCCTCCTCGGTCCTCCGCCTCGAGCTAGTCTTTAAACCTGCAGATGTGCCTTATGGCGTTAATCATACTGAATAAGGTTACAGCCTCAGAGGCTTGATGGAATCGATCCTTTCGGTGTGGCACACGGGGATGGTCAATCTGTGCCCAACAGTGACCTATACGTGCGGTGCGGACACTTCATCTATGTTAGACACTGGCCCAGATTCCAGTGTTGGCACTCTTCTTGTCATACTTTACTGTTCGGCTTAATAGGTATGTTTCCTATCCTACTAATTTTGCCCTCTACCTAACTGAGATAATTGAGATTTATTATCTTAATAAATCACTTTCCATGATTTCTTTCAGTCCACAGAAAGAAAACACAAATGGACATTTTCCTCCAGTGATTTTAAATCCTAACCTGGGTACACAAGGAACATTTGAAAAAGAAAATAAAAACTAATGCAATAGTAGTGAGTGAGAGAGCAAAGAAGCTAATCCCTCTAGGCAATGAGTTTTGCTCTTTTCAATGTCTTCAAAACAGGGCAGTGACCTTATCTCTTCAGACTGCTTTGCCCCCTGAAAAACCTCCATCTGCTACCACACCAGTCCCAGCCAGCTGGAGAAAATCTGTATGCTGCATCCCAACTTTGGCGAAGCAGCAAATTGAAATCACTCCAAAAATAATACCTTTATTCGAGGTTTTCTGATTTAAAGGGGGAATGATTGACACACGAGAAAATCTCAGTCTTTCCATGGAACAAAACTGCTGTGGCATTGAGAAAAAACAGTTTTCCTGATAAAAATAACTAATAGATTGCAAACCAAACCACCATTCAGGGTAGGCTATGGAAAACACTTTGTAGATAATTTTCAACTTAAAAAAAATTTATGTTACACTGTTCTTTCATCAAGTCACCCTTTACCAGAACTGTCCTCATGGGTACACTCTGGGGGCAAAAACAGGGTAGAAGCCCTGTTTTATTCTGAAAGTTATTGTTGGAGCCCCAGTTCATACACTTAAAAAAAATATTCTCGTGGATAGAACCTAGGCTGTGCCATTTTCTCTTTAAAGTTCTTGAATCGCAGCATATGAACAGAGAACGCATGTGGCACGAGTTCTGGATTCCGAACCAGCCAGGTGTGAAATGCTGTTACCTCTGGGTGTCTGGGCACAAAGCCGGCCCAGAGGCTGCCCAGTGTGGGGTCAGGACCGCGCTGGCACACGCACCCCGAGGCCTCTGCGCGGCGCGCATCCCCCGCGCCCTCGCTGCGTGGCTCGGCTTCTGAGCTTTCTCCGCGCACACTGGGCCTAATCGTGCGTGTTTATGCTGCTGCCTGTCTCTCTCCTGGATGACTGTTCTGCAGTTAAACTTAATCCCGCAGTGGAGGAAACAGGAGAGCAGGAGGAAGAACTCATTAAATTCATGCTCAGGTCCCTCCGACGCAGACTGTTCATATTTTCATTTCTGGACAAACTGCCACTGCGTCTCTCAGGCCCGGGTGAGCCCACGGTGTGGTTCTTAGGGAGCACCCAAGCTCGGGGAGCCCGGAGCCCACAAAGAGGTCGGCAAACTCGGGGCCAGACCCAGACCTGGGGCGGATCTGGGCAGCGGCAGGAGAGGCTGCCTGAGTCTCTTACGGGACCTAACAGCCCACCATGACGTAAAACTCGATTCCTTGGTGAAATGACAGGCTGATTTGAATACATATGAGCTTATTTTGTTACCAGGGGAAAAATGCTGTAACATATAAAGGTATTTTGAAATGCCTTTCCTATTGCCGTTGACTATCTCAGGGCCACGGCTGCGGGGATGGGAACCCTTATAATCCAAGAGGAGGTTTCTCTTGGGGACTAGGAAGGAGATGGTGGGGAAAATGGAGAAAGGATGGGTGGCGTATTTTCTCTCTTTGCTTCAGTGGAAATGGGTGAGTGCTGAGTGAACGATAAATGTAGCCTCTCAGAGAAAAAACCAGAAAGATGGCTTGGGGCTTTTGGGGCATTCCAGAATAGAGTTCTTATAAACATTTATCAAACGAACATTCCAAATCAAAACTTTAACTAAGATTCACTGTATAGTATAAAACAAACTAACCAGAAACACCTGCAAAGTCTTCAATCTCCTTTCAGTTCCAAATATATTCTTTTTGTCATCATGGCCTGATAGTTGACTGACAGCAAGTGTATTATTAATGACACCTCATATATTATAATCTACATAGCAATTTATTTAAAATGAACACACAGGAGGACTTTTACTCTTCAAGACAGCTTGGTTAACCCACACACACCTATAGATGAGCAGCCTCTGCTAACGTGACACTTTCAAAGCCACGATCGAGAACCTGTGACAACAGAAATCCATCTTCCCCTCTCAGGTACTCATGAGAAGGGATGCATATTGCAAGACCTGTGAATAAATGTCCAGACAGGTTTCTCAAAGTGCTTTAACATCAATCTTACTAAAAATTATCTCCTTTTCACCAAGATGACAGAACCTCTGCCAGCCAGAATGCTCCGAGAGGGTGGCAGTGGGGTCAATTCCATCATCTTGTGGCCGGCGATGCCTTGAAAAGTCATTTCATATCAACGCTACGGAGGATCTTCCCTGTTCAATAGCCTACTAATTGCATTGTAATGAGCAGTTTACAGACTTCTTCGTCATATCTTAATCCACTGAAATCCCACCAAAGCTCTGAGATACATAAGAAATACTCTATCCTCCTTTTATAGAAGAAACTGAAATTTACATGTCTGACAATTTATCCAAGGTCTCACAACCCGTAACAAGTGGAAAGGATCAGAAGCTCGATATTTGACTCCCGACGTTACTACGATACTTCCCTTAATCTCTTTCATGAAGAAAAAACCATCTTTTTCCAATAACATCTATTCTTATTATTGAAAAAAAAATGTCTTGGGATTGTGGCATGGTGGATATTCCATGTCTATGCCAAAGTGGCGTGGGATGAAAGGGGGCCACTCACCTTTTTGACTTCATACTTAATGGCAAGCTTGACGCGACTCAGTGAAGCCTTGTGCCTGTGCACCTCCGCAGGCTCTGCCGTTTCCAGGTCTCCGTTCAGAATGGCTTCCACCTCTTCCGAGTCTCGGCAAAGGTCCAGCACACCCACCACGAAGTCTTTGCATTGCATGGACAACTTCCGGTAGTCATTCTAAGAATGAGAGGTTGGGAGCTCAATACAAAGAATTTGCTTTAACTCCATGGAAAGCGTATAGGTTTTTTTGTGCATTAGAAAAGGGGTCCCTTCCTCTGGGTAGGGAGCTGCGGACCCTATGTGGATACTAGGCTTGCTGAGTTAGATGCGGCTGGGTGTGACCCCCCTCCCTGTAGCCAGGACCTTCTGCAGCCTGCCCACCACACGAGACAGCTCTGAAAATGCTGTGTCCGTAAGTCACGGGTCTGCATTAACCGGTATTGGCTACACGCTAACGCTGAAAGACCACAGGATCAAAAAGAGCTGTATCTCTTTTGTGCAGATAAACACTAGTTTTCTTAAAGCCCAAACAAAACCATTTGTATAATGAAAACATTTTTATCAGTTATTTTATTTATTTTTAAAAACTTTAAATTATAGTTGGTGTACAATGAAAAAATGTTTTAAATGGTGTTTCTTCTAAAGTGGCGATTTACCACATGTGCGACTAACGTGTCCAGTTCACGGTCCCCTGCCCTGATGGAGACTTAGCTTCTCCGATGCAGCCAGCACACCGGCAGCATCGACAGCACCCGGCCGTGGTCAGAGCAGCAATTCTCAGACCCCAGCCCTGACGTCTGGGAATGACTGGGGTGTGGGGACTATAAAGAGGTGGACAGGTACCAGCATAGAGAGTGGGTATTTTTCCTCATCTGTCCGCAGGGCACATTTTCATGTCCTACAGAACCTGAAGGAAGAGAAGTGTCTGATTATATGTCACAGAATTCTCAAGGGTTGCTGAGTATCGATACTTGAGAGAAAATGTCCAGGCCACTGGAACTAACACCTTGCTAAAAACAACCTGCTACTCTTTCGTGTCTTCAGTGTATGTGTGCAGTGCATGGACCAGGACGAGGAAGCTAGTAGGTAGCCTTCCCTGTCACGTTCTGGATGGAGCTCCAGTTCTCCCCTCAGGTTCCTGTCACCATGTCAATGACCATCCTAGGCAAGGGTCTTCCTTTCGGAAATCCAAGCTTCACTTATACAGCTTTCCCTAAAATTACAGCCCATCGAGAAAGTCAGCCAGGTGATAATCTAATTTGGTACACCCGAGGAAAACAGAACTCCTCATTTCAACATGTCCCGAGAGACCGTATGTGTCTAATAACTAAGTAATACTTTGCACAGCAGAATTTCCAAATTCTGGGCATCCAAAAATCTTATTTTAAATGATACTTTTTGAAAAAGCATGAAGAATTCCAATTTTGTCCCATGAATAATTAAGTTATGTGATGTGACGGGAAAATCATATCACCAACTAAAATAAACAAGAAGAGGAGACACGGTTTAAAGGCTACACAGGCTGGAATAGTTTCCATTTCAGATATCAGAAATTCAGATAAAGAACAGTTACAGTTAATCCTTTTCCCCTCATAAGGGAATAGATAAAATGGATAAAAACTTCAGTCTTTGGTTTCCATTCAAGTTGGGACCAGGCAACTGATAAAATTAATAAAATGTTCAGTCTCCGGTTTCTGTGCAGAGTGTCAGCTACATATCCATCTGCCTCCCAGGCCTGAAAGGCTAATGAAATATTTTATTATAGCATCCAGAAGAAGTATTAAATCCATCTCTGTTTCCATAGAAAGCTCCCCTTTTAATACAATTTTTTAGATGAAATTTCCTTACGTTACTCTTTAGTTCAGACTGTTCTATAAGATTTGGTACAACCTAGGATGGCCACTGTACCATTGAGCAGAAATAAAAGAGACTATTTTCTGTGCTTGAAGAAAACATAGGAACCACTTCTGCAGTAATGCCCAAATAATGACTCATTATCTATAAAAATTATACTCTATAAATTGCCCCGTCTTAAAGAAAGCTGTGTGGGTTTTTCAAAAAATTATTTTCACATCCACTGAAAGATCAGTGATACACATTGCAAGGACAACACTAAGTTTTAAACATTTTTAAATGTTTAACAATTTAAACATTTACTGCTAGAAGAAGTCTGTTACCCCCAAGCAGATACTAATTAGAGCTGGAGATAACGGGTATTTCTTTTATTGTGGTCATGGGATAGCATGTTGTCAACACGTGCAGAGCTCCCAGGGAAATGGAGCGCTACAGGCAGCCCTTCCTCGGGTGCCGAAGGGGCCCCCTCAAGGCTGCACGGGCCAGCAGGTGACTGCCAGTTCCGCCAGGGGGTCCTGCCTCGTGTTACTTCACAACTCAGACCACTTGTCTGCTCTGCATTTTCTGACAATTTTCTCTTAATTTGATTTTGCTCCATTGTCGTCACTCATCACAAAGTCATCGGATGGACCTGCCGCCCACTGTTAAGCAGGAACCCGAAACCCCGAGCACCTGCACAAGGTGGAGGAAGAACCATGGCGCCCCGTCCTCATGACAGCCTGTCTATAGCTTCCAGCACACGTATATCAATGGGTATGGTTTCCTCATCATTCTAATTCCTTTTCATCCTCTTTTTAATCCCTTCTACTCCTTAAGAGGAAAATGGAAATTCAACTCGAAGCAGGCCGGGTCCTGTCCGATACTTTCCGAAACAACAAAGACAGTGGAGAGGTTACAGCATCAGTCGGAAGCCAGACTTCCTGCATTCAAATGCTGCGTCTACCACTCACTGGTTGTGTGATCTTGCGGCAGTTGCTCAGACTCTCTGATGAGAATAAGCCCACCTGATGTTGCTACTGCGAGGACTGAACGCTTAGAGTGTGCTTAGTACACATCAACTACCACGGAAGGGCTTCGATTTTACCAGGCATGGCACGTGAAATGGAATATTTAGGACTGGGACTCAAGACTCCCAAATCTAGGCCTAGCACATGGGATGTAGGCTACGGCCTTTGCTTTTGCATTTGTAAAATGGGAGGTCTATCTAGCCAAATGACTCCTAGAACACCTTCCTGCTATAAAATGTTATCTTGCTTTAGGGTTCCATTCGTTTTTCTCTTCCTTACAGCCCCATGGTGATAATAGTTGAAATTGCTTTTCTACTTTAAAGAGAGGAAAACTGAGGCACCGGAAAGGCAAAGAGCATGTGTGTGAGTGAAAAAGTGCATCGCTGGCTCAGAATTAGGAAATTTCACTTTGCGTCCTCATGGTTTAATAAATGACTAGCTTGCAGGCCCCTGACAGGTGGAGGGTTAGACCCAGAGCCCGTCCTGTCTGGTATCCTGTGTCTCAGAATAGCCACCGGCAGCATCTGCACACCCCCAATATCTCCTTAATAACCTGTCACCGTGCTGCCCGCCACTAATTTATCTAACTCTGTATCTGAGACTGTTCATCCTCCTGGGGTAATGACCTTCGCGTATTTTCGGCACCAGGACTCCTGAACTCTTCCAGGAATTTTGGAAATGGCAAGGCTACTGGAGCCTTCTCCGAAGCACCTATGTGATGGCAGTCTGAAGGGTGACGTGCTGGCTGTCACAGGCCATGAGGAGGTGAAATAGGGAGAGCTGTCCGAAAAGGGGACAATCACTTCTTTTTCCCTGGGGAACACACTGTCTGTGATTTCATTTCAAAGCTGGTGCTCTGAGCTCGGAGTCTCTGTGGAAGGAATGCAGAGAGCACCGTGACAAAGGACAAAGGACGTTAGCTGCTTGTCTCCGCAACGAGCATCCCTTCCCCAGCCCCTCGGAGCGCGGAGTGCTGGGTCCGGGCTGTGAAAGCCGATCTCTCCGTCTATCTAAAGCCCTGACAGATGGAAATGAGTGTGGGACAAGAGGGCAAGGAGGTGGTGGTGGGGGGGAGGTACTAACAGGACAGGTAAGAATGGGGAAGAAAAGGAACATTCAGTCCAGGGAGGGAGGCTGGTGGTCCCTGGAGACTATGACTTCTCAAGAACTGTCTGTATTTTGACTCAGAGAAAGTTCCGCTACCCAAGTGCTTTCCATATAATTTAGATACATGATGAGATGATTTTCATGTATCCTTGGATAACTGGTAGCTTTTTTGCCTGCCCTCTTAAATCAATTATGTTTTCTCCTTTTTTTTGCCTCTTTACTTGTAATATTTTCCCACTTTTGAAAGGTTATTGGGGTGACTCTTTAAGTTGGGGTAAGGAGATTCTAAGTATAGATTTAGCTGGTTTCAGGGGAAAACTATGAATGACAGAATTTTTAACCCTGGTTTTACTGAGATGACTTCTCTGAGCTGAATTACATACTTCATCACCTTTTGTAAATATTAAAATGTAGTCTTAGAAAATATTCCCTTTTGTAGACTCTCTTTTATACACTTTTCAATATATATCAAGTAAAGTGCATAAAAACAAGGTTAGAATAATATTTGAAAGTGGCAAATAAATTTAGAATTATGTTTTTTGTTACTATGCCAAAATAAAGAAGTACTACTTAGAACTACTTTACCTGAATGTTTTTCTATTCTCTCTAGACAGAATTTGAGGTTTTCTATTTGTTCTGAGTTCAGGGTCCAAGGAAATACCTATTTCAAATATTTATTTAATTCTTTGTGTTTTTCCACACTTCCCAAAATTTTTATAATACATATGTATAGCTTTTCTATCAGAAAAAACTTTTAATGGCATAACAAATAAGATTGTCCTATGGCCAGAGCTCCGCCTGGACAAGATGAGGGTTCATCGATATCTAGGAATTTGGTGTGAGTATGGAGGAGGGAAAAACCCACAAAACCTTCCTACCGTTTTCTTGCAGCCCCTTAGCCTGAATTTGCTAGTTGCATTTGTGTAAATCTTACTTAAGTATGAAAAACTGTAAGAAGATCTGAAAGACAGAATAATCACTCATTCTGGGAACTGTCATCACAACACTGAACTAAAAAGAAGACGAACTTAGCATCCAGAAAACTATTCAAAGACGTCTGCAACTGACGTCTGCGATCATCTCCTGAGGCGGGGCCACGGGAGACCAGAGCCTGCCGGGAACCAGTCTGACTGAGTGACTCCACAATGAGCGCAATCTCCTCTCCCCAGATTTAATTGGTAGAACCATCCAAAATGCATGGAAGGATGTAGTAACTGAACTTTAAAAATTCTACATTAATGTATGATTTTTAGAAAATAAATAATACTGCTTGCCTGGACATGATGTCTAGGAAAAAAAAGCTCACTCGTTTTTTAAAAATCCACTACAGCAAAAAAAAAACAACACTCTTCTGTCCTTGTACTTCTGGGCAGACCTATGTCTCTGGGTCTACATTCGGCAGGCTGAATATATGACTATGGATTTCAAGGAGAGGCATTTTTGTCATGTTCATGTAATGACCTTGGTAGCATTCTCTGTTAGGCTTTTGACTTTCAATCTAAAGGGATATATAAGGGTTTGGGCGAATAAGCTGTGAACTCCTACTCCTTGCACATACTACTCACCCCCACCCCCCGTACGACTAACTACAAAAGAGGAAGAAGAATTTGGAAGGGAGACGGTCACGTCCAATATTTGCATTAGACAAAAGAGAAGAAGTCCCCCATTCCACTCAACGCTTACCCCGAGCGCGGAGCGACCCCAGGATTACAGCTCTCAGATCCAGCATGTCCCCATCCCGAAAGCGAATTTTTCACAGCACCCTGCTGAGCAGGGAAAATCATCACATCCCTTCTGACAGACTCTCCCACTCCCTGGCGGTTTAAAATCCATGGGGGCAGCACTGGTTGGGGAGCAAAGCAGGGCGGACACCAGGCAGCGGCTGTGGTGGGTGCGGGGAGCGGCCCCGGGCTTACCTTGAACTCCTTCTCGATGTTGGCTAGCTTGGCCAGCTCGTTGCTGAGCTCCAGGGCGGTGAGCACGGGGTCCTCGCTAGACAGAGACAGGTAGGCCGGGCTGGCCAAGCCCCTGTAGGCGTTGATCCTGGAGCGCGAGTGGCTGAAGGAGTCGTGCCGCTGCTTCTCGGCGCAGTCCCCGCACTTGCAGAAGTAGTCGTGCGGCCGTTCGATGCGCGCGCCGCGCAGGAGCAACATGTGCACCACCTCGTACTTCTGGCAGTGCGCCGCCAGGATGATGGGGGTGATGTCGGGCGAGAAGCGCGTGCCGTCCTCGTCGTAGGCGTAGAAGTCGTCGTCCTGCAGCTCCTGCTCGCAGGGGCTGAGCGTCAGGCGCCCGCTGGCAGCAAAGCCCGGGTGGTTGAGGATGGCCTCCACGATGCGCACGTAGCCCTTGCTGATGGCCAGCAGCAGCGCGTCCCCGATGCGCGCCAGGTTCTCCTTCTTGAGCAGCAGCTCCGTCACCTCCAGGTGCTCGTTGCCCACGGCCAGCTGCAGCGCATTCTGGCCCATGTAGTCCACGCAGTTGACGTTGAGCGTCTGCGACTCCTCCAGCATCTTGCGCACCACGGGGATGTTGCCGTACTCGGCCGCGTCCAGGAATCGCTCCTCCTCCGCCGTCAGGCTGGTGCCGCGGTCGTTGAACATGAAGGCCGGGCCCCGCACGGCCTGGCGGCGGCCCTTCTCCCGCATCACCGTCTTGCGCCGCAGGGATGGGCTTCCGTCCATGGACCTGACCGGCAGCGACAGAAAGAACAACTGTAGATGATTGGAAATAATTGCTTCCTGCTGGGTGGGTGGGTGGGTGGGGGTACCCTGCTGGAGGCCGCGGCTCCTGGGTCGGTGCACCCTCGTACTGGTGCTGTCCGAACCCTTACCCGAGCCTGGGGTGGCGCCGCCAGCCCTGAGGACTCGAGCTCTCAGGCCGCAGAGAAAGGCTTTCAGAAGCAACAGGACCAGAAACCATCTCCAGACACCCGCGCCTCCCTGTGACCCTGGCAGAGGTGGAACTCATCATACCCCTCTCTCTAGATAAGTTTGCTTCCTTTAATCTAATAATATAAACTATGCAACTCTGGCCTTTATCATTTGTTTTTAATTGGGCCCATGGTATCCAGGAATTTAGTTTAGATCTAAAACTGCTAAATTACTTTCACAGTCCTTTCCCAGGCTTCTGACAGTCTTTCCCCTCCTAAATGATTTCTTACATAGACTTTTAAAAAATTTAATCTTTATTATACTTTTTTGCATTACCATTTAGTCCCCTTATTTCTCCCTCCCCACAGCAGTCACCACACTGTTGTCCATGTCCCTGTGTCCTTTTTTTCCTCTCACATAGACTTTAAATCAGTGATTCTCTCTCTATCCCATGTGTTTTAAACCTATTTTATGGTTATCTAAATTCTTTTTTAAAACTAGAGTGTTCATACAATAAACACCTCCTCCTACAAGCCACCACTGCCAGTCCCTGCATGGTAAGGTCACACTCTATCTATCACCACCCTGCGCCCCACAGGGAGTACACACTCAACAAACATCTGTTCAGGTGAGTTCCCCAATCTCTTCCCGCGGCCCTGTCCTCTTACTTGACCTCAGGCTCCACGGCCGCAGCTCTTTGTCCCCTCATCGCTCCGAAGTGCCCCTTCTCCCTGAAGCCGGTGCCCAGCATCTCAGGCTGCTCGTTTAGGTTTAGCAGTTTCAAGGTCACCTGCAACTCACTGTTTTGATCCTGTCAGTCACTACATTCTGTGCTCCTCACTTCCTACGTAAGAAAACTAAGCGCACACAAGAGTGCCCAAGGCAACACTCAGTAGGATGCAGTGCTGGGGTTCTGCCAGCGTCCAGCTCTGAACCTTCCCAGTGCTTCATGCTGCCCCGATTTTCCTCTGTGGACTCCACAGTCATCCCCTGCACCTTGCTCTTAAACTCTGCACACACTGTCACACATCTCTTAAAAGCAAACAACAAAAACTGGGATCCTCTGCCTGACTTTCAGGGGCACTGTGGCCCACCCGACCTGCCCAGCCAACCTTCCCTTGCTGTTTGCTGCCCTGTAAACACATCACTCAGCTTAGTCCTGTGCTATCGAGGGCGTGCTTGTATGATAAGGATATATTTTGAAAAATGAGTAAGATGCTTCTCTCTTGTGCCTTTCCAAGTATAAGATCTTTGCCCTGGCTGACTGAGGACCCCTGCCCAGGGGGGCAGGGTGACCTATAGAGTTAGGTGGGTCGGTGTGTTCAGGGGTAGTGGAGAAGACAGGTTTTAGAAGGCAAGTGCAAAAAGCAAGATCAAGGTAATTTGCAGCTTTTTGTAAGAAAAATGGGATTTTGCAAACAGCATTTGGGAAGAGGGAAATGGTCTTGAGGAAGGATAGGCTCCATTCCCTTTTTCTCTGATTCTGAAGGAGCCTGCTCCCAGAGTGCCCTCATCACGCAGACGAGGTGATGCTTTGCTCTCCCACTCTGACCGCGCAGCCCTGGTGTTTACTGTCCCGGAGAAGAAAGCCGAGCAGAGAGGAGGTAGAAGTCAGCCTGTGGATCCGACAGGCTGAGGAACCACGAAACGTGGGGGTCCAGCTCTGCTCATTTTATTTGGACACTTGTGACAACCCAGCCCGGTCAAGTAGCAGACTGGTGAGGGCTCTCTCTGGCCACCTGCAGCTCCACGTAGTGTGGAGCCTTCGATGAGAGCCAGGGAACCCGCACCAAGACAGCTAGGACAACCACGAGTGCTGTAAGCTGGACCCAGGAAATGTGCTGTAGGCGCCTAGCTCTGCAGCCCGTGGGAGCTGAGCCGAAACCATGGGCTCCAGGGAGCACAGCTGGGCTCTAACAAAGGCAGGTCGGCCAAGATCAAGTCACTTCCGCTGACAGGCAGCACCCAAATAGACAACAAACATCACCCAGAGACCAGAAGAATCAGAGGACACCAAGTACATATTTCCCCCTCCAGGGGACACATACGGTCCCCACCCCCAAAGCCCAGATGCTACAGAGAAGAGCAGAGGAAGGGTTAGCTTTCTGGGAGTCTGAGTGATTTTATCCAAGTGAGAGAGACTTTCTTTAAAAAGTAAATGGGCTTTATAATATCCACCTGAGATCAGTGAAATTGGCCTCATAGCAACTCTCTGGAGTGCCCTGAACCAGGGATGGACACGTGGACCATACAGAGACTCCGGCCCCTTATGGAGACTGGGGCGGGGGTAGAAATCAGCAAGCAAAGGTCCCTCAGACACAGGCTACAGGCACGAAGACACTGTCCTAGCTGACCGAGCCCCTTGGTCATGCAGGGCTAGCCTTTTGCTTAATTTATCGACTGCTTAATTCACTTGTTGAATGAGAATAAGCGTCGGTTGAACAAGCAAAACACAAAATAAAAACTAACTTAAACCACAGATTGGACATTTGGTTTATTTTTGTCTCTCTCAGTTAGCAGGCGGGCGGCTGAGGAGAAAGACCTGTTCCAGGTGAATTATAAGAGGGCATCGTGGCTGCTCATGCAAGCCGCCTGGTTTCTCGACCTGCTCCACCTGCCTCTGGGCACTCCTTTTGTTTCCATCTGCGGGCACACTCTCTGCCCTTTGCCGGCCCAAACCCTTCCTATCCTCCACCGTCCAGCCTGCGTTACACGTCTGTCAGCTGCGGGTAAGGTTTCACAGGCGATCACTGGAACACCGGATTCTGGTCACTCTGGCACACTGAGCCTTCTGGTTCTTTCTGAAAGCCTTCCTAACCCCTCCAGCCGGCGCTTTGTAACGTTGCCGGTCTGCCCTGAATCTGCACACTTAACTTTATTTCATCTCCTTATTTATTGTCTCCTTGGATACGCGTGTCCCCTAAAGTCAACTGAAGAGAAACGCTTCATGCTTCCTAGTTTGTTTTATACTTGTGTCACCTCAACAGGCCATAACACACTTGTACAGCGCAGCGGATGTTCAAAAGTACTCTGAACTGACACTAACTCTCCAGATGACGAGACCTGGTTAGAACAGTAACTGCCTCGAGGTCACCTGACAGGCAGGGAGCCGGAGGGTGGGACTCCGGGGCCCTGCGCCGGGCTCGCCCTCTCTTACCACGCTGGGTCCAAGGAGCAAGAGAAATGAGTAACAGTTTGCAAATGAAAGTAACAGTATTAAAATATATGTTTAGTTCATGCGTTGGAACATTTTGGTTCCACTGAGAACAGTTTCTATGGCTCTCTGGGTCACATCACTAGCTCTTCGGCTCTCGGCAACAATTGACATTATCAAGGAAGCCACCTGAAATCCTTTGTTGGAAGGTGAAGAACTAACCAACTACTCCATCCATCTAGCAAGGACGCACACCAAGCGATACCGCCACCCATGTGAGCCACAGCAATAAGAATCACACCCAAATGGTTTGGGCTAATCCATTTGCCACACTGAGGAAAGTGAATGTGCCAACCAGCAAGGACCCGCTCTGTCATTGCATGAAGGGTGAGAAGAGCAGAAGGAGCCGCAGAAGACAAGTGGGGAGAAAGACACAGAGGAGGAGACAAAGTGTCAGAGCAGCCACCATGCTAGGAGCGGTGTTGGGATAGTGCTAATTGGAGGCGTTAATGACCATGGGCAGCAGCAGGCACTGACCAAGGACATGAAAATCCTAGAAGAAAATCAAACACAGACAAACCCCACTGTCCCCCTGGCAAGCAGGCACCTGTCAGCAATGCAGCTGCCTCTGGGGACGTCTGCCTCTATGCGGGCACCTTACACGTGAGTGTGCTTGGAAGCGGGAAGGGCAGCTGACACAGGGCCTCGCTCATGTCATCAAAACACACGTTGAGACCATCTGTTAATACATGTTTGTGGGGTGGGAGACCCTAAGTGCACAGTGTGCACGGCTCAAGGAAGCGGCCCCGTCAGCGTGACCGGCATCTGGTGGACAGGACGCAGGGTCCCCACGGGGCCCTGTCCCACAGCACTGCTCCTGAGGCTGTGCCTTGCCACCACGACCAGCTAAGTGACACAATGTCACAGGGGCAGCCCAACTTTTCCTGTTCCAGTTAAGAAGCAGGAAAGTGCTGCTTTCATCCCTAAAGGCATCCCCCTCCCCAAAATTAAAACATCAACATTCCAGCACTTCCAGGTCTAGAGAGACAGCTGGGTCCCCACAGCCAGGGGTGTCCTGAGCGGTCCTGTCGGTCCGTGTTACACTCAGAACTCTCTGTGCAGCGTTTAGACACATCTAGTAGACACGTGCGAATCTGGCCGATGTCCTCATGACTAGTCGGGGTCGGGGCTGTATATAGCCAAGGAGGACAGCCCTGGGCCGCTCTCTCCACCGCCCTCCCTGTCACCTGGCCACGAAAGCTGTAGCGGGCCCCTCAGCAGCTGAAACCAGAGGGGCAAAAAGCTGTTTCACAGTGTGTTCCTTCTGAAAGCCCACTGGGAGCAGTGGGGGAGGACCCCTAACCATCGCCGGCCAGATGTCTGGTAACGCTTCTTTACGTAGGTGCCCGAGACAGTAGTGAAGCAGATGCCTTCCAGAACTTAGATGTTTCTGCTTCCGGGAATGAATGGCACTTGGTGAGTGACTCCACGAAGCCTGCCATGGCATGGTCTGTCATCGTCTGCTTTTCCACTCGTCCCCCCGGTTGTCCCCCGCCTCCGTAAAAGCAGAGACTGGCTCTCCACACTCTAGGTGTCTGGCTTTTCGTACGCGGGTGATGGCACTCAAAAAACAAAGTAAAAAACTTCTTCTTAACCCAGAAGAAGCTCATATTTGGTTATTTAAATATATTTTATATATATATGTATGTTTGTATCTATATATCTATATCTATATCTATATATCTTGCTAATGTTATTAGAAGCAAAGAGGTCTGGTTTTCTATCAGTATCATCTATTATCCGAGGTCAAAAGTCTGGGGTCTGAAGATGTTCACATCTGGTCACCCTGTGACCTGCTTTTCAACAGAGAATCCACATCCAACAGAGAATCAGTCCTACTCGGCACAATGTATTTAGAAAGGCAAAAGAGCATTATCATTGTCATGCTCTTTCCTTAACAGGTTACACACTGTGGACATTTAACTCTCGTTGCTTAGAAACCTCTAGCGCCAAATCCGTATTGCCACCTAGTATTTGAATAGTACCGAGAAAAAAGGGGGAATTCTTGTGGGCTGGGTAACTGTAGACAAAGTTCCCTGACCTAGACGCTAAATTAAAGACAAAACGCTATGAAATCCTAATTCCTCTCATGAAGTCACTGCTGAGCCCCTTAGACACAAGTGTGAAGTCGGCCACCCCACGGCTCACGACTCCAGACCTCCTACCTGGGCCAGACCCCGATGTGTCCACATTGCCCAGGCCACTGATCTGGTCCCTGGCCAGGCTGGTGCTAGCATGTTGAAAAGGAAGGCTGCTCAGTGGCCATTCACTGTCACTTGAGCATGCTCCTGAAGAGGGGCTGGTCATCTTCATGTGGGACACAGACGATTTGAGGTGGGGACTTCAGACGACCCTCACTCAGTTCACACCGTACAGGTTACTCTCTACTCCATTTGCCTAATAAGAGCGTCCACAGTTTAGAATATTCTTTCTGCGACCCTGGTTCTGTTACTAACACTGTCTTCATGAGACCCTAAGCAAACGCTGAAGACAAGTTGTAGGGGTGCCTGGTTTCAAGGTGATGAAATAAAGGCCTTTCTTACCCCATCTCCTCTCCAAAATTACCCCTCTAAACAACAAGGAGAACAAAGTACAGCAACATAGATTTCATCTCCCTGAAACCCAAAGGCATCTGTGACCCCGCACACAGAACGTGAGGATGGACTGGAGAGGACTTAGCGGAGACTGGGGAATGACACCGAGTGGAGAGGAGGAAGATCCAACCACAGTGCTTGTAAGAAGAAGGCGATCCACCCTGCTCCGTATCAGAGAAGGCCCAGAAATTGAAGGCCAAAGAAATTTCAGAAAGTAGAGATGAGGCAGGAGCCAAAAATGGGGGAATGGGCTCGAAATCTGTACGAGGAGTAGGTAGAAACCCTTCCCCCAGATCCCCCGCCCCAACTTATGTGATCAAATGACAACTCTCACCCCATGAGAAGGGGTGTAAAGTAGCTGGAGAAACAGGGAGATGCCCGAGACGTGGGAATGCCAAGCCTGGGTGGGGGGGCGGGAGCAGGCAGCCCAGTTCCAGAATGACAGCAGTCAGGTTTATCATCTCCCAACAGCGCCCCCCCCAGGAATATTTTTAAAAATACTGAATTTTTGAAATTAGAAAGAATGCTATAAAAAGGAATAGTCATAAGACAAGACAGAACTCTTAGGAAAAATATAATAGCTAAAATGGAGAAAAAAAACAGTGAAAGAACTGGGAGATAGAGCCAAGGAAACATTTCGGAAAGAAGGACAGAAACGACACGCGCCGGAAAACAGGGAAGAAGAGACAGAAAAACCAGGGGTCAGTCCAGGAGGTCCAACATCCAAATAACAGGAATTTCAGAAAGAGAGAAGACTGGGCAGAGTGGGTAGGAAATAATAAAAGAAATAATACACAGAAACTTCCCAGAACCATTGGGCATGATCCCCAGACAGTGCAAGGACTCAACAAGTGTCCAGCTCACAGAATGAAAAGAGGCCAACACCAAGGCACAGCATCTTGAAATTTCAGAACAGCACTAATATAGAGACAGTTCTTTTTTTTTTTTCCTAAAAGCTTCTTGAAGAAAAAAAATAATTGAAAATCACATTGAAAAAGAAGTCCGAGGGTTTAGAAGGGATATCTTCAGGAAAACACACACAGAGGCTGAAGATTTAGCTAAAGAAGCAAGCCAGAACAGATGAGACAAATATTTACTCCAAGAAAAACAAGTAATTAAAAAAGAAACACTCGTACCACACCACTTGACTCAGCAGTGACCATTAGAACGTTACATGGACAAAGAAACTGTGATAATGTATATATATCACAATGGAATATTATTCAGCTCAACAAAGGAGATCCTGTCATTTGTGACAACATGGATAAACCTAGAAGACATTATGTAAAGTGAAATAAGCCAGGCACGGAAAGAAAGACAGCGCATAATCTGACTTACATGTGGAATCTAAGAACATCAAGTAACTGGAGGCAGAGAGCAGACTGGTGGCTCAGGGCGTGGGAAGTGGGGAGGTGCAGGTCAAAGGAGACCAAGCTGCAGGTGCGTAGGATGGACAAGCCTGGAGCTCTGATGGGCAGCATGGCGACTATCGTTAATAACACCGTATTGACTACAGAAGCTCTGTTATCGATTTGCTGAGCAACCTTTAGGAAATGACTTTACTTCTCTGTGTACCAATGTCCTCCTTTGCCCAATGATGACAATGATAAAACCTGCTTTAAAGAGGGACGATTCAAGTTAATTCATAAACACGACAGCATGAAGTATTGTGTAAACACCAATTACTGCTTTAATTACGGAA